>BPVZ01000244.1:69592-79617 GCA_020521535.1 Rubroshorea leprosula | reverse complement strand
ACAACCTGGAAGCAAGAAACTGATGAGTGACGACATGAAACCAGGAAGTTCAGGAGTGACGACCTGAAACCAGGAAGTTCAGGAGTGACGACCTGTATAGGGTCGTAGCTGTAATTCTTTGCGGGAGCCCCCGTCGTTCTTCATTGGATGTTGTCAGCTCGCCATCCTTTGTGTGGAGTTTTGTGGGTTCATCGTTCATGACCGGCCTCGCGGACGGCCGATCTGGGCAGCGTGAAACCACCTACGGAGCAGGCACGAGTAAGCGGGTGGTCCGGCAAGGCGAGCTCAGCCTGATTAGCGAGCTGAGCAAATGTGCGGACGATCTTGCCTGAGTGAGCTAGCGTATAGTGAACGAGCTGAAGAAGCTCGCCCGTACGGGTTGATATGGGTGATCTGATTTGTAACGATCTGATCGAGTTTGAGATCTCTAGATAGATCGTGGGCCAGCAACGAGCAGGTTTCTCGAACTGTTCAAATTTTGTTACGAGCTGGTTGAAATCTCTGGTGAGATCCTGAATTAGTTACGAGCTGGTCGAAATATCTGGAAAGATCACGAATCAGTTATGAGCTGATTTCTTGACCTTTTCCAATTTTGACTTAGGACAGATCTCTGAGGAAATTGTGTTACGAGCTGGTCCTTTGCCACTTTTTAAATTTTAAACCTGCGAAATCTCTAAAGAGATTTGGTTCAGAGCGGTTAGTATTCTCAATCCTCCCCTAATAAATGCTGGCTCATCGTTTGAAGAGACGTGACAGCTAAAGCCGGCGGACGTTACACGCCCAGCAATAAGTGCTTGCCACGTGTAACGTTTTGACTTGTTGGCAGAGAGGCGCGTACGGTAGTGCTAGGCACGGTCACGTAACCTCTCTGTTACCTTTGTTTCCATTTTCCAGTTCCATATTCTCTGTATTCTTCTGCAACAAAGGACCTTCACAGTTTTCAGGCGATCTTCTCAAGGAGTTTCAGTACCAATTTTTCAGGTAATAACAAATGGAATTTGTTAGTGGAGTAGGAGAACTCCGGGGTAACCAGGGCATGGAAGGGGAAGAGAACGTGATAGCCGTAGAACCCATTACCATGATTGTACCACCGGAACTGCAAGACGTGCCGGAAACCTCTATGGCGGAGAGCAGTGCCAGTTCAGGCGCGCATGAGGATTCCGGTGCTAACCCCTCTCCGTCATCTGAAGGGTCGTCATCAGAAAACACTGCTAGTGCAAGTAGCCCCTCGCCGGAAAGTATGGAAGTGGCCGTAAATGTACCTCCGGTTGTAGGCTGGGAAAACAAAACCATAGGTGGTAGGTTAAGCAACCTCCGCAAGGCGCCGAATACATTGATGGCTGGGTTTCGGTTTCGGGCGAACCTGCATCATGAGGTAGCAGATTGTTCTACCTCCATTAAAGGGTACAAGAGACTGGAGGAAGTGGTGAGACAATACCACGTTCCTAGGACAGTTTTGTTACGAACAGGGACCAAAAATGAAAGGGCCTGCAGTGTGTCAGCAACAGGGTGGATACCTGTATATGTGGACCATTTCGACGCCGGCCTGAGGTTTCCTTTATCCGGGTTGATTTTTGACATTTTGTCAGAGTACGAGCTGGCACTCACACAGTTGACTCCCAACAGTATAAAATTCATCGTAGGGTTTATGTTGTTGTGTGCACGGCTGGAGATACCTGCGAAGGCCATTGTTTTCAGGTCGCTATTTTTGTGCCGGCTGAGCAGTGCACAGACGAGGTGGTACTACATTTCTGGGTGAGAGAAAATGGCCGTCTTCAAGAACATAAGGAATAAGGTGTCTCGTTGGAAGAGACAGTTTATCTTTGTCCGGGATACGCGAGCAGAGAGGGTTAGCACCGATCTGGCAGCTCGTCTATCTGAGTGGCGCCCAAGGCATGCGCACATGAACTACCCCACATTAACCCCGGGCGACCTGGAGCTTAGGGATAGGATCACTAATTATGTGAAGGGAAGGGGGTTAGTTGATTTGGAAGCCCTGGTTATCCCTGAGGTGCTCACTTTGCGTGGGTTTGTGGATATCCCAAACCTGTTTAGTGAAGGTATATCTCTATTGTCAATTACTTTTTTCACGAGCTGAGTCTTATTGCACGTGTTTGTGCAGGAGAGATGAGTAGCATGCTTGAGAGACAACGGGAGCGAGCTCAGCGCTCTCGTGGCAGGGGAACTGGGTCTAGCGCGAGGAGGCAAACGCGCTTTGACGAGCTACCGCCTACAGCACCTCGCAGCTCGGTGCAGAGGGAATAGGGTTCCAGCTCGGTCTCGCGGCCACAGACTGAGCGCAGGGTAGAGCCCACACCTGCTGATGTACGGAGGCGTGCTCGCGACGAGTCCGATGCTGAGGATGACGTACCATTAATTCGGCGCAGGTTGGATTCCGGGAGACAACCTGGCGTGGTGCGTTCACCTGAGGCGCCCGTGGTCCAGCCGCGCAGCGCGGCTGAGGCACTTCCACCACCAGTAGCTAGCGGTGGGCCCTGGATCGCATACCCTGACGGTTTTAGCTACACTAAACCCGACTGTCAGCTCGCTATGGTCCAGGGTATGCAGAATTTCATCCCGCCTATGGACCGTCACCGTGCTAAAGGCTACATTCAACAGCACGGGACTCACGCTGCAATGCTGAAAATGATGGATGTGAGTATTGTGCTTGACAAACATTTTTTGTTGTGAGTTTAGAGTAAAAACTGATTGTAGACATGTTGCAGGCTCTAAGCTATTCTGTAGCTCTGTTCGAGAGTGAGCAGGCAGCTCGAATACAGAATAGGGAGCTGGCTGACACTTGCAAGCGGCTGTCCTCAGACAAGGCGAGCTTGGAGGATGAGGTGAATCGTTTGCAAAGCTCAGAGATGGCCAACAGGGCTGCATCAGCCGAGAGCCGGGCTGACGAGTTGCCCAACAAGGTCATCCAGCTGCAGGAGGAGCTGGATAAGGTGAAAGCTGAGAAGGAGAGTGGGATTCAAGCGGCCATGGATGAGGTCGTTCGCGCAGTGGATCTCAGGAAGAAAGTAGAGGCTGAGAGAGATGGCGCGCTGAATGACCTCAACGCCCTAAGAGGGCGGGTTGCTGTGGCCGACCAGGATCTTGCCCGCGCAGAGGAATCCCTGAGGCAGGCCAAGGCTCAACACCAGCGCTGTATTAGCATCGCGCGAGCTCAAGGCGCGGAATGGCTGGTTGGTGCTGACATGTTCCAGGACGCCGTAGCTGTGGCATCCATGAACGCCACAACTGAGATTTACAATGACGTTTGTGGTAAGGTGTTGAAGCACCGGCCGGACTTCCCAATCAACGAGCTCGCGTTTTTTGATGGTGAAGAGTTCAATGCGGAAGGGAAGAGCCTTGTTGAACCTTCTGACACGACGGTGAGGCTCCGTTGGGAGCTGAACGAGGAGGGATTGCCAACATGGCCACCGTCTGTCCTTGAGGAAGGAGAGGAGTATGAGAATCTGCCGAGGTTCGACACTTGGGCTGGTGATGCTCCTGTAGAAGAAGCTGAACCCTCAAGTACTCCTCCTGCTCTTCAGCTCACCCCTGCTGCCATCTCAATCCCAGCTCGTGCTGACGCGTCCTCTCCCGTGGATTTAACGGACGATTAGACTTAGGCTTTTTCTTTTTCTTATACTTTTGCATTTTCAACATTTGCTTGTTGGCAACATATTTTGTAGTCTCATGGGCACCTCATGTAATGAATTTGCAAAGAATATAATTGAAACGAATTTTGGAAAACTGTGTGTACTATTTCCAATAATTGCTCATACATTATTGAAATTTTCTACAATAATATAAATCAACTATAAAATTTTCTAAGGTTCTAAACGTTCCATGTGAATGGTAATTGACGCCCGTTCAGATATGCCAATACGTAAGATCCAGGTCGGTTAACTTGAGCAACCATGTATGGACCTTCCCAATTAGGGGCAAGCTTGCCCATGTGGGAACATGTGTTAGTTAACTCAGCCTTACGTAATACTAGATCGCCAACCTGAAACTGACGAGCTCGGACTCTTTTATTGTAGAATCTTGCTACACTACCTTGGTGTGCCATGTTTCTAATTCGAGCCATCTCCCTGACTTCCTCCACTAGGTCTAGGTTCTCTCTTAAGAGTTGCCCATTAATCTGATCGTCATGACGATCTGACCTAACAGATGATAGCCCGACCTCAACAGGGATGACGGCTTCAGCTCCGTATGCCAGGTTGAACGGGGTTTCTCCCGTGGCCGAGCTGGGTGTCGTGCAACATGACCAAAGTATTTTATTGAGCTCGTCAACCCAGTTAGAACGTGCGAATATAACACGTGTCCTGAGGCCTCGCAAAACGATCTTATTGGCAGACTCGGCCTGTCCGTTTGACTGCGGGGTGTACACCGACGTCAAGGAGAGCTCAATGCCATAGTCTTTGCAGAACGACCTCAGTGCTGCTGCTCGGAACTGTGGCCCATTATCGACGATAATCCGCTTAGGTATGCCGAACCTGCACACAGGTGACCGAGCTGAGCAAGGAACTGCGTTTGCATATAATTTACTTATGACTTAAGCGACGGAAGAATACCTGCACAATATTGAATTGAACAAGAATTCTTCTATTTTCCTTTCCGTTGTCATGGACAATGGTTTGGCTTCTATCCATTTAGTGAAGTAATCCACTGCAACGACCAGGAAGGTGCAGCCTCCTTTGCCTTTGATGAAAGGGCCGAGCAGGTCGACACCCCATTGAGCGAAGGGCCAGGGGGATGTAAGAGATGATAGCATTTCCCCTGCTTTCACAAAGGTACTTATGCTTAGCATACAGTCAAATGCGAAGTTTGCATGAACTTTACAACAAGCTGTGATACCTGGCATGTGAATATCATCAGCATTGAACTGGCAGGTCGGGCACTTTTTAACATAGCTCTGCGCGTTTTCCACCATGGTTGGCCAGTAATATCCGTGCCTTAGGAGCTTCCGAGCTAGAGTCCTACTGCCTATGTGTGTGCCACATACTCCTTCGTGAACTTCCCTTACGGCGTATTCGGCTTCATAAGGAGTAAGGCAGCGTAGTAGGGGCATTGAGGCTGCTCGTTTATAGAGCTGGTTATTTAACAACGTGAAATGTGCCGCCCTGCGTTTAACCAATTTTGCAGTGGCCTGGTCTTCAGGTAGCTCACCACTCTGCAGATAATTTATGAGCGGGGTGGTCCAGCTCGATGCAGAGGGGTCTGTGCTCAGTAGCTGACATTTGACTGTGGAATCGGTATAGCTCGGGGCGTCGAGTATCTCGACAATTGTCGACCTCTGAGGGTTAAGGTCTTGCGAGGAAGCCAGCTTTGACAGCTCGTCAGCTCGGTGGTTATCCGCTCTTGGTATTTTATCAATTTGGAAGAGAACAAATGCTGATTTCAATCTGTTGACCACAGAGGCATAACGACCGAGCTGGGGATCCCTGATGTCACAACTACCATTTACCTGGCCCACAACGAGCTGAGAGTCACTGAAGACCTGAATGTTTTGTACTTTCAGCTTGGACGCCAACTTCAGTCCGTAGATAAGGGCTTCATATTCTACAGCGTTGTTGGTCGTCTGAAACTTAAACCTTAGTGCGTGTTCGGACTTAAAGCTATCAGGACCCAATAACACCGCTCCAGCACCCGATCCTTCGACATTAGCAGCCCCATCTACATATAAAACCCACATTGGGTGTTCAGGTGCCTTTTCTCTTACAGCTGCCGGGGCACATTCGACCAAGAAGTCTACTACAGCTTGGCCTTTTATAGCTGTGCGCGGCTGAAATTTGAGGTCGTACTCACTCAGCTCGATACTCCATCCGATGAGCCGACCAGAGAGTTCTGGCTTCTACAATATTTTTCTTAGCGGGAAATCAGTATAGACGACAATCTGATGAGATTGAAAATAAGCCCTCAGCTTACGAGCTGTGCAGACTAAAGCAAAAGCAGCCTTTTCCGTTAGTGGGTAGTTCTGCTCAGCACCTTGTAACACCTTACTCACATAGCAGATAGGCTTCTGATTCTTATTCTCTTCCCTCAGTAGCACTGAACTCACTGCTTCTTCGGTGACTCCCAGATAAAGATAAAAACATTCCCCCTCGACAGGCTTGGACAGCAGGGGTGCGGATGCTAAATACTGTTTAAGCTCGTCAAACGCCTGCTGACATTCAGCAGTCCAGTGAAAGTTCTTAGGTTCCCGCAGGGCTTTGAAGAACGGAAGGCACTTTTCTGCCGATCTGGCTATAAACCTGTGCAACGCAGCTATCCGACCTGTCAGACGCTGCACATCTTTTATGGTCTTGGGTGGCTCCATCTGCTGAACGGCCTGGACCTTCTCTGGATTTACCTCAATTCCTTTCTTGGATACCACATATCCTAGGAATTTCCCTGATTCCACAGCAAATGTGCATTTCAAAGGGTTCAACTTCAATCGAGCTCGGCGCAAGTTTTGAAAAGTTTCATCCAGGTCGCCTACGTGATCCTCAGCTCATATACTGGTGACTATCATGTCATCCACGTATACTTCTATGTTTCTGCCGATCTGAAGCTTAAAGATGATTTGCACCAGCTTCTGGTATGTTGCTCCAGCATTTTTGAGGCCGAACGGCATCATGACATAGCAGTAGATTGCATCCCCAGCGTAAAAAGCATTCTTTTCCTGGTCGTTCAACTGTAATTGAACCTGGTGATAGCCAGAGCTGGCGTCAAGAAAACTCATCCATTCATGCCCAGCCGCCCGCTCCACTAACTTCTCCACATTTGGTAAGGGGTGAGGGTCTTTTGGACATGCGTCATTGAGGTTGGTAAAGTCGATACACATCCTCCACTTGCCATTTGGCTTTTTGACGAGCACGGGGTTGGATACCCACTCGGAGTACTCCACTCTCCTGATGAAGCCTGCTTGTAGCAGCTTCCGCATCTCCTCGTCTATGGCAGCTTGTTTCTCCGGGCCAAAAAGGCGACGCTTCTGCACCACCGGCCTTCTGGTGGGGTCCGTGCTGAGTTTGTGGACTGTCAGCTCCGCTGGGATGCCAAGCATTTCGTCAGTAGTCCATGCGAACACATCCTGATTGACCCTCAAAAATTCCAGGAGCTCTGCTCGTTCTTCTTTTGTGAGCTTGGTGCCGATCTTGACTGTTCTTTCCGTCACATCAGGGTTTAAAGGAACGGTTTCGACCGGCTCTACCGGCTCTGCTTTCTGCTCGACCCCCTCGGGTCTATGCTCAATGTCCGATATGCTCATTGTCTGCTGACCGGGCTGAGTCGGTTTACTATTTTCAGAGCCTCTCGGGGCTACGGTGAGCTCCACCTTCTTAAATGTGTCTTGATAACATGCTCTGGCCATCTTTTGATTTCCTTTGAGCACTCCTACCCCCTGAGGGGTTGGGAATTTCATGCAAAGATGGGGTTGTGATATGACAGCCTTCAGCTTGCAGAGAGTGGCTCTTCCCAATATAGCGTTGAAAGCTGACTCCATCTTGACGACCAGGAAAGTGATAGAAGCCATCCTGAATCTTGGTTCCGAGCCCACATAGATGGGAAGGGTAATTACTCCTTCAACCGGCACCGGCTGATTGTTAAACCCATATATAGGCCCTTCGTGCTTTTGCAGCGAGCTGGGATTTAGCTGCATTTTCTGGAAGCAACTCTAGTACAGGATATCTGGTGAACTACCTGTATCAATGAAGACCTTATTGACGTTATGGTTGCCTATATGAACCATTGCCACGAAAGGATCTGCATGTGGCATCATGACGTCGGGCTCTTCATCTGCTCGCTTGTAATCTGCCGGGCTGAATGTAATGGGTGTGTTCTCCCACTCCGCCTCCTCGAACGGTCGCTTCAAAGGCCTATTTTTGTTAACCGTCATCACCTGTCGGGCGTATGCCTTGCGTGCTCGGGCACTTTGGCCCCCTGAATGCATACCGCCAGAGATCATATTAATTGTACCAAACGGCGGAGGTATTGCGGTGCATCCAACTCCTCTTCTGTCTTTTTGGCTCTGGGCGGCAGGTCTCTGATCCTAGCTTCGCCTATTGAATTGGCGGCCTCTGTATGCTCTGCCTGGCTCGGAAAGGTATTGATTATCTTGATACATGTCCTGCGTGTTGCCGAGCCGGTACCTCTGCCCCTGAGGTCGGTCGTAGCCCTGCACGAAGTGGGTTTGAGCTGTTTGCTGGGTGTGAGGCTTCTGGACATACCCCTCTAATTTCCCCGTGCGAGCTAAGAACTCCAGCTCGTCCTTTCAGTGCTGGCAGTCTTCTGTGTTATGACCGTATACACGATGATAGTCACAATGCTTACTCTTGTCTGCCCTCGGAGAATCATGCAACGGGGGTGGGGGCCTTCTAATCCAATGTTGGATTTGTGCCAGAATTTGAGACCTTGGCAAGGTCAGAGGGACGTAGTTAGCATATTTTGGAAATTCAGCCGGCTTCCCCCACGGCTCATTAACTTTCTGCTTTTTCTTATCCTCTCTTCTTAGTAGCTGTTCCTGGCCTTTGCTTTGTTTATCATCAGCTCGCCGCTTCGACGACTGAAAGTCCTCTGATAGTATAAAGCTAGCTGACCTGTCATTGACTTCGTTCCACGTCTTTGGTGGATTTTCCAGTAAGTCATCTAGGAACCTGCCGCGCTTCAGACCGTGCAGCAGGGCAGACAAGCAGATGGTATCAGGGACGTTATCAATATCTAAAGTAGCCTTGTTGAATCGCTGCATGTAGTCCCTCGAAGATTCCCCCTCTTTCTGGTGAACTTGCATCAGCTCGGTCGCCGTGCGTTTAATCTCCCTTTGGCTCGCAAATTTGTTGGAGAACAGCTTGGCGAGCTGGGAGTATGAATCTATAGAGTGTCTGGGGAGTTTGTGGTACCATCTTCTAGCTGTTGACTTCAGGGTTGCCGGGAACACTTTGCACATCATGGCGTCGTTAGCGTTTTGGATTCTCATGATGGCCTGATAGGTGTGTAAATGTTCATTCGGGTCGCCCGAGCCATCATACGTCTCCAAGTGGGGGATTTTGAACCCCTCTTGATACGGCTCCGCTGTGATGGATAAGTTTAGTGGGGCACTATCTAAATCCAGAGTCTGTTGATGCGACCTGGGACTTTTCAACTCATCAATAGACTTTTGCACGTCCTGTAGCTGTCTCTCAAGGTCCGCGTTCTTTCTCATCAGTTCTTCACTGTGTTTGGACGAGCTGGGCTCGATATTCAGTTTCCCACTTCCCCTGGGCATGGTCGGTACTATTATGTTGCTTAGAGCGGGGGAGTTTTGAGTTGCAACAACCGCAGCCGGTTGTGCATCCCTGTTCAACAAAGGAATCAGGGGGTCGTCAGGAATTAGGCGGGCAAGGATTCTTCCCATTGCCATTTCGAGGACTCTGGTTCTCTCTTCGAGCTCGGTTGTCCGAGCAGGCTCTGTTGACCTTTCAGGTCGTTCATGCTGTGAATAGTGTGGTCTGGAAGGTCTTTGTCTTGTTCCTGTTGGAACTTGGAACTGTTCAGGCTGGGTTGCATACCCCGTTGGTGTTCGTTCATCATCCGTTTCACTTAGGTGCTCCTGTTCGGCTCCCCCGACGAAGAGGTTTCTTGGCATTGGCCTAAAGTCATTCAAACCAGGCTCAAATACTTGAGTGTCTTCCTGTTCGTCCGTCTCATTTCTTGGGGGGCGACCTCCTATAAAGGTTCGAACCATTTTCTTTCAGCAGGCTAAGCTACACGACTTCTTGCTCAGGTTCCCACAGACGGCGCCAAATGTTTGGGCAGTTACGCGATCCAACACTGTTGAAACTCTCAGCTGCTTCCACACTTGAAAATCCAGAGGTTGTTTCCTCGGGGAAAACACTCCAACGCTCAAGTCAGCAATACTCAATATTCTAGAGAGAGAAACTCTCAAGGAGTAATTGTAGAGAGAGAAGCGTAGAGATTAATTACCTTCTTCGGAGGTGGTTGGGGGGTATTTATAGCCCCAAGTGTTGACATGTATCTGCACATGTAAGCCTCTCATTGGCCCACGTGGTGCTGCC
>BPVZ01000243.1:158802-169323 GCA_020521535.1 Rubroshorea leprosula | reverse complement strand
TGGTTAGAGGTTAGTAAGGTCAGAGTTGTTAATGGGAGGTATTGAACTTGGACAAAGATACAATCCACCGGCTGCCCTTTTGGGCAGCAGTGGCCACAACCACAGCGGAGAAATGCGGGAAGGGATGGGAATTGAACCCCACACCCAAGATAAGATGCCCTTTAATCAATGGTTAAGTGGCCACTTGGGTCACATGGGCTTCTTGTTGTTTACCACATTTGATGGAAAGCAACAGGAGGATTCATCAGCAACTTTTTAAGTTCAGATGACTGTGGATGACAATATAAGACTTAATGTAAGAGACAAGATCCTAGGCTTGTTTAGACAAGACTCTTCCTTTTATCATTGGCTGTTGCTTCACAATGGGGATTTGAGAGAATTGTTAAACATTGACAATGTGAGTATATTTTTTGTAATAGTTTATTGCTTAATTGTACACATAGTTTCTGAATAAATAAAATTTTTTACATTTTATCCAACTATATATTTAGAAAGAGTTTTTGAATTTCGAAATAGAAATACTACATTTAATTAGGGGGAAAGTGCACTTATCCCCACATGTTTTGGAGTAGGTGCACTTAACCTTAAAATGACAAAGGTCTGCACTTAACTTGATAAATCATGCAAATGTGCTCTCGACCTTCTTGTAATTTGAAAATTGTGTGCTTGACCTTCTAAGTTTATTAATATTAATGTCAAATCTCAAAAACAAATAGAGGTTAAATGGATGTTTTCTAAATCACACAGAGGTTAAGGGTATATTTTCATGATTTGGGGGTTAAGTGCACATTTTTGTTAGTACATCCACTCCAAATAACATGAAATAAATAAATTTGCCCTTTATTTTAATTTAAAATTTAAAATTAGTAAATAAAAAATGCTTTGTGTGGTCTACACTATATAAAATTGGGTTTATCTATTTTATGCACTCAGGACACATGATGAGGAGTATTAATTGTATAATAATTGTTATTTTTTTGTCTTAAAAAATTTTATTTTAGGCATAAGGTGGGAATGAACCCCTACACCTGCAATATGGTAGCATTTATGTTCTCGAACTCAATGAGGTGGCAAAATACCCCCTATACTCAGGAATCAGCGGCAAATTAGCCCCTAGAGTAACTAGAGAAGTTAAGCGGGCGTTAAATAAAATGGAAAAAATACAGGATTAGTCCTTAAATAAACAATAGGACAATAGTTAAACCCCAAGAAAATCTTAATGGGAGACATTGCCACATATACAAGAACAATACTAAATATTTGCCTTCAAATTGAGCAAGTAGCTTAATCTAAAGAAAGAATTCTAGAAGAAATAAAAAAAAAAAAAGAAAAAAAGTCACCTAGTTGAGTTAAGACAAGAAAATAAGAGGATAAACTCAATAATATTACTATATAATAGACATATTAGATTTAGAGAACAAAAAATTAATAAATTAAAAAAAATTATTGATTTTCTAAAATCAACATGTACTACTACATTTTGTATCTATAGAATTTAAACTACAAGAAATAAATATGTAGCTAATAAACAACATTAACTACAACAAATTTAACCTGCAGCTAACTACCATTTTGATGGTTACAAGTAATAACTTCCCGAAGCTAATTTACAGTTTTAGCTTTAATTTCTAGTTTTGGTAGTAATATTTGATTTTCTAGCTACAAAGCTTTGGCTATAGATAAATTCCATAGCTAATTTTAAGTTTTGCCATAATATTAAAATATTTGTAGTAATTATAGATTTATAATAAAATTAATAGTTATAAAAAAAATTAAGATCATAACTAATACTAACATTTAACTATTGATTATAAATTAACTATATCAATTGAATTTTTTAAAAATCAAATAGTAATAAAAAAATAAAAAAATTAATTTTAATAAAGATAATTTTTGATAAAAAAAAATTAATTAAGGAAGTGTGTTGTAGCCCTTATACCCAACCCCAAGGTTGCCTTTCTCGCCATTCACCATTCCCCTGTTTCTGAAAATTCACAAATCTTAAATAGGAATTCCTTGTCCGAATTCTTCATCTTCAACAACCACATCACCTTTTATTCTTCAACTCCCTTTTTTTTCTCTTCACTCAGAACCCCTCTATTCTTCGACTTCCCTAACTCGATTCCACACTTTCTCAATTTCCCCTTCAGATCTCCGCTTGGAATCATAGAGGAAGAACGACCAAGAAACAAAATGTTGTGGAATAGGTTCACCCCGTCAAAAGGAAGCTTTCTTGGTTGGCACTTTTTGTTGGATCGTTTGCCAATCAAAGATAATCTTATCAGCAGAGGTGTTTCCTTGGGCATTTTCATTTTTGCTTTTTCTCATCTGGGTATTTGAATTTATTTGAATTTCGAATTGGGTATTCGAAAAGATTGGTATTTGTTTCTGGGTTTTTAATAAGAGAAAGAAGAGAATGAAGCCTGTCTCTGGGATTTTCGTTTCCAGTCAATTGCATACTTTTTGCTCTTGTCAAGGAAATACCTCCCTGCTCATATTAAGGGTTTGTGAATTTTTCGAGACAGGAGAAAGTTGAAGATAAGAAAAGCAAACTGGGAGGTCGGTCAACGCCCCAAGACTGAGCCGCCTCCGTTTTCCTTCTCTTCTCCGGTGCTGCTTCTAAAAAATTTGCAGAGGGGGACGACGCAGCGCCCTCTGTTTTTCTTCTCTTCTCCGCCAGCCTTGCTTGGGAAATCTGCACAGCAGCACGCCATTGAGGAGAAGTTGCAGTTTGGCTTTGCTCTTCATTGGGACTGGTTTTGTTCATTCTTAATTTGATTTTTACAATGATTCTTTGTTGGTTCTTACCAAATTTGCTTACAGGTCGCCATCACTCAAGATGTTTAATGTATACCACAAAGACGGAGTAATCTCGGTTTTATTTTGTCAATTTTTATATTTTATTTGCTCTAATTTTAGTTCATTTATTTACATGCTTTGCTATATGCTACCAAAAAGTATACAATGTTTCTTTATTTTTAGTGGAATCAATGTTTTCTTTTTTATATATTTGTGAAATTTACTTATTTTTCTCTCATGTGTCATGTGTGCATCCTTTCTTGTGGTTTCAAAGCTATGAAAAGCATCAGATTGCCCTGTTGACTCTTTTTTTCTTCTTTGAAGGCCAGATTTGTGAGTATTGGCTGCTCAAGAACTCTGACTTTGGCATGGAGATTGATTTGTATACTCTGCACTTTTTCTACTTTGTTCCTTTTACTTTAGAAGATTTTGTTCAGAATTATTACGGTTATAACTTTGTTTGACTTACCTTGACTACTTGGAGAAAATGCTTTTGATATTTCTCTGTCTCATTTTATTGTCATGTGGATGTTTGTAGGATTGATGAATGGATTGATCTTACCATCTTGCAAACTGCTTAGAGTGTGTTGACTAGGCCATCTTCAAGTAGATTATTTCTTTCTCAGGTTATTTTATTACCTTTGTTATCCTATTGTCTTTTCTTTAGACTTCCCATTAGTTCCTTTTATTTGAAGTAGATTTAGATTGTGTTGGTTTGTTTAACTTTATTTCTCTTTTCAAATATTTTGATATGTTTATGAATTTTGTGCTTAATATCACCATTGTTTGTGATTGTCATGGATAAATTAAATAAAATTAATTCACTTATTACATTTTATGCAGTGATTGTTTTGAGCTTTTGTGCTAAAGTGCACTACAACTCAATACATCCTTTTGGGTAAATATATCCTCTTTGATTTTGAAAGTTTTTCATGTGGTGATTGTTACAATTTGCTGATGATGTTATAGGCCAATAAGTATTGTTTTATTCTCATCAATAGTATTATTGCTTGGGTTATGCAGTTATGGGCAGATTTTTCTTCTCGTCAAATTTGGAGTTGCAATTGTCAGTTAGAGTTCTGAAGATGGTCAAGAAGAAGATTACTGGAGATTTTCCTTTTATGATTATCATATTACAAGTGAACTAAATGTAGAAATAGCTAAAAATGTTACATAAGTTAGAAAACTTATTATGCTAAAATTATTTTATGTTTAGATTTAGTAATTTATGGTAGAGTTTTGACTAGTTTACATGAATGTATATACTCTATTGATGTTACATGATGATCATTGAGTTATTAAATTATTGTACTTTTTTTTTTGCATTGTTGTATAATGATTGGAATTGTTTGTTTGAATCTTAATTTCATGTTATCAATCGCATTTATAAATAAAAATATAAATTTCTGGTATAAATAATTTTATCTAGAAATTTATTTATTTTATTATTATTATTGTTTTCTTTTTGGCCACAAGCCAATGTTTGTGGCTAAATAATAAAACAGTTTGCTATGAGTTTAGTTTTCATAGCTAAAGAATGAAGCAGTTTGCTCTGGGTATGGTTTTCGTGGCTAAAGAATAAAACTTTTTACTGCAAGAATATTTGTTGTGGCAAAAGGTGTAAAACATTTTGCCACGTACTTGTGCTTGTGGCAAGAAATATTATTCTTAGCTATGGAACAATTAAATCCGGTGGCAAACTTTTAGCCACGGCAAGCTGCGGGAAATATTTTTATGGCTAAACCATTTACTTTCGGGATTTTCACTATTTAGCTATGGGATCTCTTGAAGTGGTAGATGTAAAATGTAGTAGTGATGAATAATCAATAGATAAAATGGATTAACATGTCTCAATGAGAGTACTTTAAGAAGAATTAAAGAAATAGGAAATTCCATTTCACAAGAATTTGATTCTATCAAAGATAAGATAAATGGAGTTAAAAATTCTAGAGATGTGAAAGAAATAAAAAGAAAAAATAAGCTTTATTGATGACTCAAAGACTCTAATAACTTGAGTTAGAAATATAGAAATTAAAATAAAATAAATTCAAAAGATATTAATAGTAGTCATCGAAAAATTTGCAATAAAAACTTAAAATGTATAATAGAATAATTTCACAACTGGTAAGTAATATAGATAGGAATTTCTCTAAAATCCAAGCATAACTTAAGGATCTACAAGATATTATAATATAAGTCTGCAATAGATGAAATATTATAAATAGAAATGAAAGATTTAAGAGAATTTCAAAGATTTTCACAGAAAAACTTAGAACAAAGGGAATAACACTTTTTATGTTAAAAACTCAAGAAGAAAAAAATGAAAGAATTAGTAAAAAGATTCTTAGAGGGAGAAGATGTAGAAGAATTAAATAATCTGTGCAAATAGATTACAATAACTATTAAACAACTAGAAAATATGAAAATGAATACTCAAAGAGAAGAAAAGGAGGAAGTTGAAGAAACAAGAGAAGAAAAAAAAAAAAGAGAGACGACCTAATATAACTCCAATATAATTCCTAATGCAATAAGGGGTAGAATCTAGTTTTAGTCAAAGTTACAAAGGGAATAGAAACTAAATACATGAAATATTATATGGAAGAAATTTGAAAATCAATCTAAACTCGAAACTCCAATTAGAGTCGATGAACAAATTATTAGTACCAACTTGGAGTTCACATGTGGGTTTGTTTAAGGTTGTTAAATCCATGGACTTTAAGAATTAATTTAGATTTTTGTTTCTTTCCTCTTCAGTTGTGATTGACAATTAAAATGTAGGTTGAAATGACAATTGATTATGGTTTTGAATTTGGTTGCTTGTTGGATTCGACCTTCATGAATCTTCAATCTAGGAATGAAGAAATGAAGGGGGCAAGACTATAATTTCACTTGAGGGCAAAAGTTAGATTAAAGGTGCGGTTCGAGAATTTTTATTAATTTTAATCAAATAAGGTAGGTGAGAGTGGGGCCTACTTTTATATTTTAATTAAGATAAATAAACATTAATTTTAAGTGTCATTGAGTGGGTCCCATTTTTAACCTGTCATTAAGTAGTTGGCATGGGTTTTAGTTTAGTTAAGTATCTTTTATTAATTGTATTATTCATGTCATTAAAATAAATAAAAAAATATCATGTGGATTGAGTTTAGGGCTAAGCACTATACCATAAATACCGTAATTACCATTGTACCGTCTTATTACTAGTGAAAATGGTATGGGAAATTACCATATGATAGGTTTAAATGGTAATATGGCAATACCATTTAGACTTGTGGTACGGGATGGTATTGGAGGCTCATTACCATATTTACCGTATGGGCCTCTAAATTACCAAAATTGCCACTGGCCCAAAGCTTATTTTTTTTAACTTCAGAATATTTTTAATGATTTTTTTCTTAAAACGGTGGCAATTATTGTAGTTTTGTCAACAATTTGGTAATATAAATAGTAATATCTCATTAACCCCAACTTTCTTCCTCTACTTCTTTCTCTTTCGTCAGAGAGAAATTCTCTCTTTTATGATTAGTCTTATAATCTTATGAAATCATTTATGCATGCATGTTGCGTTTATATTCTTCAAATTTATAAATGCAAAATGAATGCTTATCTATGAGAATGGTTATCTATGAGACTAAGAGTTTATTGTTTTATAATATAGTTAATTAATTGCTTTGCTTGGTTCATTAATTGTGCATCATAAATTTGTAAATATTAATGATAGTAATACAAAAAAAAAATGATAATTTTGAGCTTTTACCATTGAATTTTGAATGACTTGAATTAATTGATAATGGAGAAAATAAGTTTAAAGATGGTAATATGGGATGGTATTGGTAAGGTAAGTTTCATTACCGTTAAAAACAGTTGGTAGCCATTACCAAAAAAATCATTAATTGGTATGGAAGTGGTAAATTTTTTTCATTACCACTTAGAACGGTCACCATCATTTGAGAGTGGTACGGTAACCATACCATACCATGCCTAGCCCTAATTGAGTTAGTAGACTTAACTAATTGAAAGATCAAAATTGTGCAATTTTTAGAATTGAAAGACTAAAATAGTGCATAAAATAGTTAGGCGATGAAAAATATGTAAAACTCTAAAGTTGAGGACCAAAATTGGCATTTAACCTAAAATTAACAATTGGGTAAATTCGTTTCCCATCCCTAACCTTTATGATATGGGACACCTTCATCCTGAACCTTTATTTAAAGCTAGCCTTCCTCCCCATCCTCAACCTTTCTTAAATTGTTCACCTAGGCCTTCGGTGAGAATGGGAGGTTAAATGATAACGGGAGTTGCTGATGTAATAATTAATGGACCTACAATAAATAAACACTTTAGAAAAATAATTTAAGATAATTTTTTATTATTTTTTAATATAATTTTATGTGTTATTTAAATAATTAATTCTTTTTATTTATTTAAAATCTATAATATTAATTAAGTGTATATTACATATAAAAATCATATAGAAAATTATCTCTAAATTACTGTCCAATACTTTAAACATGAAAAAGTTACTATTTATTTTTAATTTAATGTTACTAAAAATCCATCGACTTTACAAAAATATTTATTATCATTCTTTTACTTTAAAACAAGGGCAGAAGGTGCAATTCAGCTATCGTTCGGCAGCCGTAGAGTCCCAATTGGGACCAAAACTTGCCAAACGGTGAGTTATAGGTTCGATCTAGACCTGCACTTATTGAACAACAAGTCACAGTGCTACAATGAGTGGCTGATGGAGGGAAGAAGGAGAAGGGAGAGGAAAGGATGGAAGAAAGAAGGGAGAAGGGTTCCAAATCTAAAACCCAAATTTGTGTTTTGTTTCATTAATTATTATTATTATTATTATTATTATTTAATTTCCGTTTGGATGTGTATTGATTTAAGTTGTAGATTTGAAACCCAATAGATTATTGGTTTGGGAGAGATATGTGCAAAGATTTTGGTTGATTTGCTTGATGGGTTTTGGTTAGTTGTTGATGTGTTGGGTTGATTTGGTATTTGCAGAAAGCCTTTGGATTGACTTTTTTTTTTTTTTTTTTCTCAAATAGTTTTTAGATTGTTGACATGAAAGATTTTCCTATACTTCTTAAACAAGGAGGTTATTGTTTTTATTTTTTATTTTTTATTTTTTTGGTAAAATCTCATGTCTGTAATATGTGAGATTGAGAATGCAGGTTAGGAGGTTGGGAATGTTGTTGGAGTCAGGGGATAAAGTTACTATCAGAGATTTAACTTTTTTGCAGAATTTAATTTTTGTAGGATTTAATTTCATCAATTGATCAATTAATATAGCTCAAATGTGATAGCCAAGAAAGGAAGAAATGGGATTTACAGTGGAGGATTGGTGCAAGGATTTTGTTGGTGAGATGCCCAATTTAATTAGTTTTGAAGGGCTATATGGTCAATTCCTATTTGTTGCCAAATGAACTAGGGCAGATGAAAGAGGTCATGCCAAGTTGTTTAAAAAATGCCAGGTAAGCCGAGGTTAACGGGGCAATAAAAAACAAGATGGAAAATGACGTCATCATTAATGGAGGGGTTTATTTGCGACTTAATTAAGTAGAGGGGTTGATTTGCACTGCTTTTTAGTAGAGGGGTGACAAGCCACAACAGATAAAGTAAAGGGCTAAATGGCGCATAATGCCAAAAACAAGTCATAAATATCCCTAAACTATGGAGAAAGGACCAAGCAGCATCCCTCCATTGATGGGACATCGTAACGCCGTTCATCGACCCGTTAGAATTCTCCAAATTTTTATGACACAGCTGGTCCCTTAACTTTCAAATATTGTGCGCTTTGAACCTTAAACTTCAGATTGAACCAATTCAGTCCCTAATTTTAACCATTTTATTACAAAATAGTTCTCAAACGTTTGAAAGATATGTAATTAAATTTCATTTAAGACGAATTTTAACATTAGTAACTAAGGGCATATTTGATTCGAGCGGAGAAGAGACAATTACTTGATTTTGTTACCAAAAAAATTAGAGAATGGAAGGAAGACAAAAGTCATTTACTTTATTTTTCACTTTTAACTCTTTTAATTATTTTAACTTTTTCAAATGATAGAAAAGGAGAGAAGAGAAGAGATTTAAGAGTCATAATAATCTATTAAAAAATAAAACATTAAACAATTTTTTTATTTAAAGTTGTAAAATTTATAAAAACTAAAAACCATAAATCACCTAATAAGCAATAAAGACATAAACCTAATAGGAAAGAAAAATCAGCCGAGCGAGGGGAAGAGAAGCCTCTCACCTTCATGCCATGTGTGCCACATGGACAGACAAAAATGCACTACCTGCCTTCTCAAACCGGAGCTTCACAAAGTATGGTTTTTCTTGTACCATATGAAGTTCAGAAATAAATTAAAAAGGTGCTCTAGCAATAGGACCAAAACTATATAATTAACCATACTTACAAACTTCGTCAGATGATGTTCAGGAACTCAGCCACTAGCTGTTAAACAGAGACAAACTTTAGCAAGAATGATTTAGCTGATGACCCCTTCTTTTGAGCGCAAGATTTGTTAAGTCCATGCTATACTTAGAATATATTTAAATTCACATGTGAACTCTCAGCAAAGAACATAAGAGGATATCAAGATTGAAGAAGTAGATGACATACCCGCGTGCTTGACAAAAAAAGAAATTATAAAAGGTGAACAACTGATAACAAACGTAACTCTTTCTTATAACTGAAGTGGCCAAGCAGTAGAGTCAACTTTCAAATACAGGCAAGTCAATGAAGAAGTCAACAAGAGTCGGCTATAATTATGGCTGCATTTTAAGTTGTTAAAGTGAGTAAAAATCGTCAAATTTTTATTTTATTTAATTATTAAAAATAATTAATAATTAATAAATTAGTTGATACTTATTATGTTTAATAAATTAAAATTAATTTACAAATAAATATCTTTAAATATTATAATTAATTATTTAAAAATTTATAAATTAATAAAATTACAATCAAATTAATGATATAAATTACAAATTGAATAGTTGTAATAACCTCAGCCACAATAATCATCTATAGATATCTTCAAGGAGATGCTTGGCAAATGACAGTGACACTAATTAAAATTTGAGCTTTGCTATTTTGTAGTGTATTGTAAAATAGAAATCTTTGATAAAAGAGAGCCCTAAATGTTAAAAGATTAGTCTCTATTTAATAATAAATATTATATAATTTGATATAATTTAAAGAGATAGATATTTATTAATTGGATTCTTAAAATACTAAGACGAAAAAAAATTTAAAATTATGTCACTTAAATAATCTATAATGTGAAAATATCACAATACTTTCATTTTTATTTAAAAATTAGGTTATTTTAATTCTTTTAATGAATTTGACTAATTTTATGAGAGAAACTTAATTAAAATATTAAACAAAACTACTTAATTCATAAATATAATAATTCTTTAAATATACTAATTTATAAATGTGTTGGTTTTATAAATATGATTAATGAAATTTAAAAAAATTAAATAAATATAAAGAATAAGAGATGCTAATTGAAATATATAAAATGAACCGTCTGCTCATTTTGTATAATTTATAATAAGATTTGTTAAAAGATTTTTTTAGCCTGTTTTTTTAATACACAAGTTAAAAATAAAATTTTATATTAAATGTACATAAAAAAATATAAGTTGATATTAATTTTAATATAAGATAAATTTAATTAAATAATTGATAAATCAAAA
>BPVZ01000243.1:129354-143667 GCA_020521535.1 Rubroshorea leprosula | reverse complement strand
GCTGCACCACGGTAATCCCCCACCAGCTATAACACTCAGACCAAATCTGCCATGCCACTTTGCAGGTGAAAAGAAGATGATTTGTGTTTTCAACATGCTGTTCACAGAAAGTGCAGGACCTGTTTTCCTCCACGCCTCTTATCCTTCTCTTTAGCAAATTTTCCTTGGTTGGGATTCTGTCTTGAAGCGCTTTCCAAACAAAAGCTGTGACCTTTAGAGGTACCCATTTGTTCCATATTAGCTTAAAATTGCAAATCTTTCCTGGAATGAGATTGTCTTGTAAGATCTTGTATGCTGATTTCACCGAATATTTCCTTTTCGAGTCGTGTTGCCAGGCCCAGTGATACTTGCTTTGGTCCAGTAGAAGAATGAGTTTAGGGGGATAAATAGGTGAGCAATGGGATGAATCAGATTGAATGATACTTGCTTTGAATTTGGACTCAATCACGAGGAGAGGAAAAAGCAACATAGCGGAAGAGAGAAAGAAGGAGCGCTGTGTTCCTTCTTTCTTTCCTTGCGATCGAGTCCTAATTCAAAGCAAGCATCATCTGATCTAATTCATCGCATCCCGCATTGAGTCATCCCTCTAACTCATTCTTCTCTTGCAATGTGTTCCTTTTTTCTTCTATTTAGGATTTTGTGATGAATCTACCATTCCATTAGTTTTAGAAAGATTTAATCATAATTTTTTTTAAAAAAAAATAATGAATGTTGATTCATCAAGGATGTTAGTCCTTTCATTATTATTTTTAATATTTTAATTACATGACGTTTTAATTTTTTTATTCTTAAAAAAATAGTAAATGACATGCTTACTATATATATAAAAATTTCAGGCGGGCTAACCGAAGTCTTAAATGGGTCAAAAATAGACCTTAAACGGGTTGCGAGTCAAAAACTCATAAGCCATACTTGATTATAGAACAGGTTCACTGATTGGGTAGAATTTTGCAAAGTCTAGATTCTGTTCTCTATTTTTATAGGGGTTTCACAACCAAATGCCCCCAAAACAAACGAAAATTACAAAAATGTCCTCATTCAAAAACTATTTTAGTGAGAGACAAGCATAGGTTGAGTTAGGGGTGGACATTCAGGTGGATAATCGAAGGGTTATTTAGAAATTGAGCCAAAAAAAAAAAATTTGGTTTGGTTTCAATGATTTTTAAGTTTTATTATTTTGGTTTGGTATTAATCAAATAAATTTTGATTTGATTTTGATTGGACTTTTCACTAATTAAAAACCGAAATGAGCCTCTGAAAATCAAAATTTGGATAAAATATGATAAAATATGACATGAAATATAATTTATTATCGAAAAAAAATTGATTAATGTTTATTTAATAAAAAGTGAAACCAAATATAAAATAACTAATTTTATTGGTAGTTGAACTGATTGGTTGATGAAAAATCTAGTTCGGTTTCAATTGTCAAAATTGAAGAAAATTTTTTTGGTTAATTTAAAACCAATTTCAATTTCAACTGAAATCGGTTTTTACCCACCCCTCAGTTGAGCGACAAAGAAGGTTATGAAGAGTACACTACTCCATATATTATAAAATAATATAAGAATAATTATAAATTTATAATTATATTGTACTATTAAATAAAAATATATATAATATTATAAATTTATATTTAATTAAAAAATAATCATGTCATTAAGTAATAAATTTTAAAATATTTTTTAATCTAGATCTCTAAAAATTAGGCTAATAAATACTAATTAATTCTAAATACTCACAGGATTTTCCTAAACTTTACATGACCAGTTCACGAGTCCAGGGTCGCCGTGGACTCGGTCGAACATTGGTTCAGGGTTTCATTTCAGTCCGGACTGAAACTTTGTTGTTGTCCTGACTGAAACTTTATTTGAAAAAAAAAAATAACAATGCAAAAGTTTGACTTCCTTTTCCTTAACATCTTGTCCGATGGCACGGTATTTCATGTGAATATATTTATAGGCTAGAAGGCCTTAATTGAGAAGTAGAAAATGGTTGGGAGTTGGTTGCATGGTAGCCACTTTTGTTGACTTGGAGGGTTTTGGCCTTGATTTGCACTAGCCTATGTTGTAGGCATACGTATGGTGGTGTTGCTTTCGTGCTGCTCCATGGTGTCCTTTTGATCTAATAAAAGAGTAGGCAAAACAAATTCTTTCTGATTTGATGAAGCATTGGCAGGACGAGATCTATGTCCTCAAGAATGTGACAGGAATCTGAAGAAGAAAGGAAGAAACAAGAGGAAGACTGCTAATGGATATCAGATAATGGATGTTGGATGATGACGATGCTGAGAAGGGTTAGCATCAAACTCTCTTCTTTCTTCCGAATTTTGTTTTATTTATTGGATTTAGCTAGTTTATTTTTCCAAGTTTTTATCCTTGGAATTATCTTATAATTTGTTTGTACTTGGGCTATTTTCTTTTCGAGTTACTCAATATGCCTGCACATAAGAACACAAACATTGGCTTAAACATTGTTATGTAAGATCAGATCCTCCTTTTGGTGTTATAATTTATGTTATTGATGCAAAATTATACATACTATAAATTTTTATTGCTTATTGAAAATGCAGGTTGTGCATAGAAATTTCCTCTCAATATTCCCTGCCTTTACATAACAGACCATAGAAACTATGCACTGATCATTGGCTTTGTAAAAATGCCTGATATCCCCCCCCCCCCCCTTTTTTTTTTCTTTTTCGAAAGAGATAGATCTGATATGGTCTAATTGTCATGGAGTCATGACTTATGAATTCGAAAATTTAGTACTGATTCGCTTTCGATACAAGGTTATTGATATTTTGGAGTACAACACAAATACATTATGAGTGTACATAATACATATTTGACCACTTAAGCACAATACACAAAATCAGGTAAGAATTAGAGAAAACCTAATTGAATTAGTGCTTCATTGGATGATTGATATCGCAGGGCACCTTCTTTTTTTTTTTGGAATACGTAAGGGCATTGTTATTGCTCATTCCAGTTGTCTTTTTTCTTTTTTGTTTTGTTTTGTTTTGAACAGCAATATTATTATTTTGAGTACAAGGGTACTCAACCTTTACAATCCTTAACACTTAATCACAACAGTAGACAAGCTTTTCCAATACAATTTCCATACCAAGCGTCCAACAAATTAAAATGCAAAATTATTCAACTATTGGATGGATTCACTGACCTTCAAGCCCTCTAATGCCTTCTACGAGCCTTCCCTCTGCCCCTCCTAATATCCTTCATGCATCTGCAAGGGTCCAGATTCCACTCGCTAAAGTTGAATAAGCACCCCTCCAGCTTCCCTTCGAGCCAATGAAATGACCGAAGTTGAATCAATTCCATGAGTTTATCTACAATCACCGTACTTTCTTCGAAAATTTTTTGTTAAAATCCCTTTTTTAGTTCTACTGTTCTAATTAAAAGCCTTTTTTTTAATCCTTTTGCTTAAGAAACTCTATTTTTTATCTCTAAAATTTAAAATCCTATTTCTTTTTAGTTTTTTTGTTATTTTTTTTTGTGTGGGCATGTTATCTTAACAAAAATTTTAAAATAAAAAGATTAAAAAGGAGTTTTTTTTAAAGGGACCAGAAGGAGCTTTTTTTGTTTAAGTAGAGGGATAAAAAAGGAGTTAATTTTTATCATCTAATGTGCTGTACATAAAAAATAATTGAGAGATTAAAAAAGATTAGATTTTAAACTTTAAGGATTAAAAAAGGACTTTCTTAAGTAGAGGGAGAAAAAACACTTTTTATTAACGTAGAGGGACCATAATGGGTTTTAATCAACAGTTTTCTTCCCGGCCAGCTAAACCGTACACACAACGAACTGCATCCAATTCCAACTTTTCCGAAGTATAATAAAGAGAATATTTGTTCCAATGCCTCATTAGACTTGAGCGGTATCACAGCAGCTAATCCCCACCAAGAGAAGCAACGCGTCCATAATTCATAAGCAACACTGCTCCGAGTAAGTGCGTTGAATTCTCAAGAAACCTTCCACATAACATCAACCACATAGACATTGATCCTCAATGCTAATAATACCCCTTTTCCACAAATTATGTCTTGAAAGAATTCAATCATGCATTAATTGCCATACAAATGCACATATTTTACTCGGAATGTTTGGATTCCAGGCAACCTTGAATGCCCTATTGTGTACTGCATCATTTTGGGACAGCAGTGCATAACTTGATTTTGCCTGTATCTTCCATCCTTGTTGTGGCTCCAACTCCAAGTTTCCTGGCCTCCTTGCACAAGTTTAGCAGACTTCAATAGGTCTTCCAATTCTTGTTTCTGCTCTCCTCGCGTCTCCACTGCAGTGTCCCCATCCACTCGTTGTTGTTCCAAAAGCCCATCTCACTGACTTTGTTTTCTCATCCTGAAGAGAGTAAAAATAACCTGGAAAATTTTTTAGGTAGACTTTCCTCCCCTAACCAGTTATCCACCCAAAATTTCACCTGCCTACCATCCCCTACCACCATCCTAAAACCATCAGATAACCATCCAACCCTCTCCGCTTTTCTCTAAAATCTAACCATCGAATCCCCTCCACTTCTATAAAATCTAAATTACAAACATCCTTCCACCAATTTGATCCCCTCCCTCTCCCTCTCCCTTCCCTTACCCAAGCCATCCAATTAATCCCCTAATTACCATACTTCTCCCTTATAAACTCTCCTCCATAAACCCTCACTCTCATACACCAAACACCACACCATTTACCCAATAATGCCAAGTTAAAATTCCTCAAATTCCTAATACCCAACCCTACCAATTCCTTGCTGCAGCATACCTTGTGTTGAAACTTAAATATTTTAATAAAAAATAAAATAATATATTTTATAAATTAAATTTATTATCAAATTAAAGACTTAGTCAAATTAGTCATTGTAGGTTAATTACCTTACTTAAGGCACATTATTTCATAATAATTACCAAATTTATTTCTATCATTAATTTACAAATAGAGTTACAAGATTATAAGTGCTATAAATAGGACATGTCTTTTTGCTCAAGTAAAGAGTGTTCCTCCACATTCTTTCTACTTTATTACCATATTCTTCCTCCAAAATATTTTTGAGTAAAGAAGAGTGTTTTGAGTCAGGTGATTCTATGGGTAGTGTAGATTCATAGAGTGTATAAGACTGTAGCATCTTAGGGGCGACATGCCATGTAAATCTCTACTGCAACAGTTGATTTACTCTCCGTAGAGGCGTGAATCGCCTTAAAGTAAGTAAGTTTTTTACGTTTATTTTGATGATATTTTTTTATCAATATTTCTTGATAAGTTTATTAATTATTATTTTACTTGATTTTATGACTGAACCACAACAATGATGTGATGTGAAGATAAAGGAGAGTGTTCGAGGAAGAATACCTTATTCCAGTCCAACCCAACTTACACTCCTATCCTCGCCAGATCCCCCCATAAAAATTCCTTTCTTATTTTATTAATTATTCTAATGACAGCTTTGGGAAGCAAGTACACCAACATGAGGAAAACAGGTGGGTTGGACAACAGAGAGTTAACGAGAGTAATGCGACCACCTAGAGACAAATAATGACCTTCATAGGATGTGAGTTTCTTTGTGAAGTATTCTACCAACGACTGCCAAAATTTCAATTTCCTTGGGTCACCTCCAATAAGAATCCCCAAATACTTAAAAGGGGTCTCGCCTTGTTTACAATTCAGAACGCATGCCATTTTAGATTAAACCCCACGAGCATGCTTTTTCCAAAATTTATCCTCAGGCCTGAAACCAGATCAAAGCATTGTAAAATGCCTTCGACGGCCCACACATTTTCTTCAGTTTTGCTTTTCCAAAAATAATGGTATCATCCGCAAATTGGAGATGAGAAATGGCCTAGCCACCATTGCCCACACTAATTCCTTCAACCATGTTTTTTGACACCACTGATTGGATTAAGCCATATTCAACCCTTCTGCAGCTATCTGAAATAGAAACGGGGAGAGTGTGTCCCTTTGTTTGAGTCCACTGAAGCAGAGAATTGTCTTGATGGGCTACCATTGACTAACAAGGACACCTGGCTTAAACTTAATCATTCCTTGATCCAAGCTCTCCATGTGTCATCAAAATTCATTCTGCTCATCATGTAGTCTAAAAAGCTCCAACATACCTTGTCATATGCTTTCTCAAAATCAATTTTGAAGGCAAAGCTCCTAAGTTCCTTCTTTTTTACTTCATCTAGAATTTCATTAGCAATCACCACGCCTTCACTTAATTGTCTGTCACTGATCAAAGCCATTTCCTGTTCACCAAGTACAGTATCCATCACCTGATTTTGCCTGTTAGTCAACAACTTAGCAGTGATTTTGTCCATTGAGCTGATCAAAGAAATTGGTTTGTATTCCTCCACTTTCACTGGATTATCCACTTCTGGAATTAAGACAATAAATGAAGTATTGGAGCCTTTTTCAATTTTCCTAGAATTGGGAAATTCCTGAACAAACTGCATTATGTCACCTTTAAGCACCTCTCACATTCTTTTGATAAAGCCAAAATTATAACCGTCAGGTTTCTGCACTTTCAAACTTTCGCAATCCCATACACCTCTTCTGGTCTCCTCTTCTTCAATTTGTGCAATGATTCTAACATTTTGTTCGTCTGTAAACTTTTTGAAACTAATGCCATCCAAAGTTGGTTGCTCCTAACGTTCATCGGTGAACAGTTTCTCAAAATGTGAAGCTATTCCTTCTTTCACCTCGTTAACTTCAACTAATTGAGTGCCATCAATCACAATGCTGTTAATTTCATTCTGCCTCCACCTGCCCTTAGCAGACTTATGGAAGAATTTGGTATTTGCATCCCCTTCAAGTCTTCCTAGACTTCTGTCTCCACATCCTCTGCTGTATCTTCAGGTTGTTCCAAAGCTCCAAAAAGTGATTTTTCTTGTCCAAGATCTCCTCATTTGATAGCTGCCGATTTTCCCCAATGACATCCAGCTCCTCAATTTTATCTTTTGCCTTGCTAATCTTCTGCTCAATATTAGGCACCATATTCTTACTCCAGCCTTTTAGAAACACCTTAGTTTGCTTTAGTTTTTCCTTGAGACTGAATCCCTTCCTTCCTTGCACCTTCAATGATCTCCAGAAATCAGTGACCTTCTGCAATAATTATGGGTGTTCAAACCAGGCATCAAAGACTTCAAATGGTCTTTGGTCCCCAATCAACCTTTTGATTTTTCAGCAAAATTGGGCAAATGATCAGATATGGATCTTCTAAGTCCCTACTGTCTAATATCTCCTCAGTTTAACGGCCATCCTTCTGTAAGTAGAAAACTGTCCAATCTGCTCCTCAAATTGCCATTAGAGTGATAGCAAGTATAATTTCTTCTCACTAACGGAAGATCAATCAGTTCAGCATCTCTAATAAAATCGTTGAACTCTTGCATTTCTCTCTGCTGTCTTCTACCGCAATTTCCTGGGTGGATCTTACTGCGTTGAAATCACGTACACACCAATTTCTTCCCCACTCCTTAATCAAAATTTTTAACTCATTCCACATACTCCTTTTGCCCTGCATGTCACATGGCGAGTACACGCATACAATATATACTGCGATATTTTCCATCCCCCAAAAGCCAAAGACTCCAATGAAACTGTCACTTCCAGATGCAAATTATTCCTCCTGCTTGACCAACGGATGGCAATAAACACCAATTCATGTTATCAAACCCCCAAATACTTCTACATAATCTTCTATCAACCAATTCCAATTTTGATTCTTGTATTGCAATAAATTCCACTTCTCCTTAGCTATCAACTCCTTTAATTCCCTCATCTTACAGTCCCCTGACATTAATTGATAGCAGAATCATTGAGAATGCAGGTTAGCTTCCTTCACAATTGACTCATCACCCTTACTACCCTGCTACTTTCGCATCATTTTATCCCTGATCTCCATCTTTGCTAGTTGCTGCAAGCATGCTTCTTGTTTGCCACCTGCCGAGACTCCCACCTTCTTAGCAAAATTCCAGATATCTAAAGCCCTCTTACTTCCATTTGACGAGCTTTGTTGTTATTACAATTCCTAATATCACTATCATCCACTAATTCCCCAGCAATCTGTTTCTGTTGACTGGCAAGGAACAATGGATTTTGCTCTTATAGTCTGAGCTTTGAACTCTGTCTTCCTTTCATCTTCCCTCCGGCTGGTGTTACCGCCAAGATCAGAGCATCTCTATATACTGCGGCCCACGATCTCGCTTTCTTTGCTCTTTTCTTCTTCTTGGTCTTTCGCCTCTTGTCCTTGCCCATCCACTCCTTAAACTCCCAGACAGACTCATTTTCAAGCCCTTCCCCAAAGGACTCGTATTGGTTCTCCACAATTTCCCCATGTGATATGGATAAAACCGCCTGCTCTTGAGATTTGTTTAACGGGAGCCCGCGACTCATCATCATGGGCTGGGCTCTCAACATACTAGGCCCATTCGCTCTCTCCTTCATTCACCATAGTCTCCTTTATGTAATGGGTCTCTAGGCCTCGATTTCTCGTAAAATTCGAAGGCCCAATACAATTATTTTGTCCTATTTTGCCCACCGATCTACCACCCCTTGATTTCCTTTCTGAGTTCACCTTGCCTATTATCGGAGAAATTTTTGTAAAATGCGGTGCCTCCAAACTCTCAACCACCCTCTCCGTGCTCTTGGGGATTGAGTTCTGCTTATGATAGGCTGCTCTTCACACCCAGGCACGGAGCCAGGAAATTCAGTTAGGGGCGAAATTTATTGTTAAAAATTTGAGCTTTTAAAAGTATTTTTTATGATATTAATTATTTTTTTAAATCTTCTCATCTATAAAAAGATTTATTTGTGATTTTTTTCATTGATATATTCTTAATAAAGATTAGAAATAAATGTAATTATAATAAAAATCAAAATATCATAATAATAAATCATGCAATAATCAATTGAAGGAGTAAAAAAAAGAGAAATGTGTTTATTAGCTGAAATTTTACTAAATTATGAGGAAAAATACCACAAAAGTAAATTGTTTTAATAAACTTGTATTGAAAAAAACTAAAATAACATATTTTTAAAATAAGAATAAGAATATTTTGATTTTATTGAAACAATTTAATTTTGGGGTGTTTTTCTCTTAATTTTTTGGAGGTTATATTAATAAACACTAATTTTATAAAAAATACTAAAATATTTCTTTTAGAAAATAAACTTTAACTTATATTGATTAAACAAAAAAATTATAAATTCAATCATAGAAGGTAAAAATATACCTCGATGCCAAAATAAAAAAAATTTAAATTATTATATAAAATATTAAGAACAAATAGAAGAATACTCAAGAAAACTATAAATTTAAAGTTGTTGAAATAGATAATCAAAGTTTTTTTGAGCTTAATAGATGAAAAACTGATTAAGAACATTATTAATTAATTAATTGACATAAATTTATTTTACTTGAATTATATCCCTATTTTTTGAAAACTTTTTATTTTTAGGTCCTAAGTATTTTCTTTACATTTGAAATTGTTCTTAAAATTCACACTATAAAAACAAAATTTTTAACAAATAAAAGTTGAAGTACCATATTAAATGTTTTTCAAAAACTTAGGGTGACGGCCGCCGCCCCCCCCCCCCTGCCGTTTCTCCTTCATTGGCCCGTCCCTGCCTTTGATCAAATGGGAAATTAAAAACTTATAAGAAAAAATTATTAATCTCAGAAATTCATGTCAATTCTAAAATCATGAGAAGGATTCCAAACACCATTGCAGATTTTTGAAATATATGAGATTTAAATGAATTATGAAAAATGATAAGCATATAATTATTTTGAGTTCAATGATTTGTATAATATTACGTGCTATATTATTATTATTGACTGTTCTTTTTACTCCAAAAGTTATCTTGATTGCACTTGACCCGTGTGGTCCAGTAACTAGAGCCACTGAAAAGTGCATATCCTCCGCTTCTGGGCGGGTTTCAAACCCACCCATGACAAAACTATTTAAAAAAAAAAAAAAGTTATCTTGATTGCACTTGGCCTCTCGGCTCAAACGGCCTTAGAGCTTGTAGTGCATTTCCCCCTTTCCCATGGTGGGTTGGATACCCACCCTTGTAAAGTTGGTCATAAAAAAAAAAATAAAAGAAAAGAAAGAAAATTTATCTTGATTGATTCTTTTATTTCAAAAGGTGAAAAAATGAAATTAATCTCCCAGTAAAGCGATTAAAAGGGAAATCGAGGGGAGAAGGAGAAACCTTAGATCCAGGAGAAGTGTCTCGGTCTCCTCCTACGAATCGAGGAGAAGTGTCTCCTCCGAATACAGGGGACTCGCGGCGAGCGGCGGAGGCACGGATTGCCTGAGCGGCAAGGGAATCGGAAGGTGATCTCGTCGATAGCGGATGCAACGAGGACGAGGGAAATGAATGCGACGATGTAAAGTGCGAATCGGAAGATTTATCGTTGCTGTCATCGACATGATTGTTAATTTCATCCTTGAAGGTGGAGGCTCTGGTCATCCCCTGCCGTCCTCTGTACGCCATTTTTTCAGTTTAATGAATCCGACTCCGGAGAAGAGAAGACCGTTTTGGAAAATTTGTTCTTGCCTTAACAAACTTCCCCTCCTTTTTTCAATGAATTTCGGATAATTGATTGTATTAGATTAGATGGTTTTTGATATACGCCAAAAAAATAAAAAGAAAGGGAAAAAAATTCATGCAAAATGGGTTAACTTGATGACCGTTACTAGTGTTTCAAGCTATTTCTACGGTTCCATTTTGATTTATTCTTACTATGTTTGGGTTGACTAGAATGAAAGGGAGAGGAGGAGAATTATACTTTTTCTCCTCTCTTCTAATTTTTATTTTTTTACAACAAAATAAAGGAAATTTTAACCCAAATATATAATTAATAATCTCTTTCAGTTTTTAAATTATTAATTCTTTTTATTTATTTTAATAACTTTTTAAGTTAAGGTATATGTACTTCGAAAAATTTAAGTGGTTGCTCATTTACAAACAAGCCACTCGTACTTCCCCACTGATGTGGGATTCGCGGCGTCACAAAATCACTGGCAGTTAAGGAAGGATTTACCTTAACTATTGTTTAATTACCATGTGCACTTAATGATTGCTTAATTACCCTAGTTTTGTGATGTTTACTGTTCTACATGCCCGATCGGTTTCTTTGTCACAATTTGGATTACTGCTGTCATGCACAAGTCAAGTGAAATCTTACGAAAGCAAACAGCTTTGAAGGTGCAGTAAACTTCCAGTTCTGGATCTATTTCATGGGTCTTTTCCCATAAAGAAAATGTTACATGAAATATTAAGCATTCTTTCTGTTTGTTGCTGCAGGGACAGAGGAAGATCTCTGTTCTTATTTGCATCTGTCTTGGTTTCACAATTCACGTGGTTACTGTCTATTGGTGGCATCGTCGTGATGATATTTTACAACCATTGGTCATGCTTCCTCCAAAATCCATTCCACCTTTCTGGCATGCTCTTTTCACCTTCATGGTTAATGGTTTGTTCTTATTCATTGATTTTTTTTTAATCAACTAAATTATACGTTTTGTGGTAGTGTGGTACAATTTATAGATATTGTCCTGTGCAACAACACTTACCCTTTTCACTTTACCATTACATAACCAACCTATGTTGGAGACATCACAAAATACCTATGTTCATTGCCTTTTGGGACCAAACAACTGGTTTCTTTTGTGTTGGAGTGTATATATGAGATCTAAATATATTGAAAAGCTTGCATAAAATAAACAATGCTTAATCCTTTGACATGCATAATATAAATAGTACTAGTTGTTTGACACTCATACCTAAGCTTGAGCAACATAGATACTTACACTTTAGCACATCCCTCTAGGTAACAGAGCATTTAAAATTAATGGAACTTGTGTAATGCTTTTCCTTTTCTTTTGGGAACTGGAAAAATGTATTTGTCCAAAAATAGGAATTTATTTTTGCTAACCTATATACCTCTGGTAACTAGTGTGACTTTCTTTTGTTTTCGGTGTACCTAGCACTTTTCAATTGGTCCTTACTTCATCTCCCACACATTTAGCTCAGTGTCCTTCCACAGAGGCAATATTTTCCCTTTGTTGCACTGGATGTATTTGCACGTTACTTACTATATTCCCTTGATAATGGATTCTTTCAGATACTTTGGATCGGCAAGCATCAATGATCTCAAAGTGTCTTTTGTTAATTTATTACAAGAACAGCAGAGGGAGATATTATCGTAAGCAGGTAATGATAAATGATTCAAATTAATGTATTTTGGCCTTCATATACTGACTAATGGTATTTTTTTTTTTTGGTTTCCAGGGTCAAATGCTGACTTTGGTTGAGTATCTGATGCTGCTTTACCGTGCATTGTTGCCAACTCCAGTGTGGTATCGTTTCTTTTTAAACAAAGACTATGGAAGCCTCTTTTCATCTCTAATGACAGGACTGTATTTGACTTTCAAGCTCACATCTGTTGTTGAAAAGGTATTATTTTCTGTGAAAATAAAATCCTCAAGTTCTTTGCTTGAATTAAAGATAACCTGGTTTCTATGTGAAAGTTTTAATGGCAAATAAAGTGGCTTCTTGTGCTTGCTTTCCTATATATAGATTCTCTTACATGGTTGCTAAGTTTCAGGTGCAATCCTTCTTTACCGCACTGAAGGCATTATCACGTAAAGAGGTGCATTATGGTGCTTATGCAACATCAGAACAGGTATTCTGGTTTTCTTTCCTCTGAGTGTGACCTGAATATTGTGTTCATATGATTTTGGTATCCATTCATTTCCAATTCAATGTCCCATTTCTATGGCCAAAAAATGAAAAGTTCCCCCCTTTCTTTTACCTTTTGTATTCTCATATGTATATATATAAAGAAGGAACGCCATAAGGGAAGGATGATGCAGCAAATTTGGAAAACTTTAAAGAACATGCCTTAAGCCACAAAGAGAACCTTGTTTCCTATTCTTTCTACTCTTTCCCTCATTCTCTGACTTCAACCCCTGAATACAGAAGGTCAATTCCCAATGACATGGAGGCAATTGCAGTGAAACATTTTTTAGAAAAAACATTGCAAAAATGGAAAATCAGGATGTCCTGGCATGCCAGGACGTCCTGATTTTCCGCGGACCCAAAAACATTTATCGTTACAGTTTCACTGTGAACATATATGGTACATGCCAGTGGGAAAGCACTTGGCACATACATCTGATGTCTTGTGTCATTTTGTAGCTGCAATAACTTCTTACTTGTTTGATGTAGGTCAATGCAGCCGGAGATCTGTGTGCTATATGTCAGGAGAAGATGCATGCTCCTATTCTGCTTCGTTGTAAACACATCTTTTGTGAAGATTGTGTATCAGAATGGTTAGTTGGTTATTGCATATGTTTTTATGTTTTTGTTCTTCTGTTGGAAATAAATTCTGCCTTAAGAAACTGTGATTTTTCCATGACATTTGGTTGCATTTGCATCTGTCTTTGAATATAATTTGTTTCAAAATCTTTTTTTTTTCTCCTGTCTATTTACACTCTGAAAAACTGGAAACTGCCCCTTTTTTTGCAGGTTTGAGAGGGAAAGAACATGCCCTTTGTGCAGGGCTCTGGTTAAACCTGCAGATCTAAGATCATATGGTGATGGATCAACAAGTTTGCTCTTTCAGATATTTTAAAGTCTTCTGTACAAAACCAAGAAGTTTTTCTGCTTTGAGGCTTCGTGTAACCCATTCAAAGTGGCTTCTTCCGATCAGTCATCCACAGAGGTAAATTTGACTCTATTTGGCTCTTCCTGTTCATGAATTGTCCAAGAAAATTAAACGAAAACTACTGAATATAGAAGTAAAATCTAGCTGTCTGCTCCTATGTTTGTATTAGAAACGTTGGATGTGTAATGTCCCCCTAAGGGGTTAACAGAGAGATCATCCGAAGGATTAACAGTATGTCATTGTGTATTGCCATAAATGAAAGTATTTTTTGGTCTTCTTTTTCCTCTCCCATGATTTTCCTAGGTATATCTTTCTCCATGGGAAGGAAAGATATAAGAGAAAGGTGCACCATACGTTTATATCAGTCTTAGGTTTGAGCATTCCAGAACTTTCCAGTTCTGTCTGCATTGACTCTGGTTGGTTTGATTTGATAGTTGCTACCATGAGATAACCCATGTAAGGAGAATGATTCAAGAAAAAGAATGAAGATATTTTGGCGGATGGACAATGTTCATATGAGCTACAATCCTTACAAAAATGCCAAAAATGCTGTTTCTTCATGGGATAATGAAGGGTACATGAGTATTTTCAGAGTTTGTACCTCAGTGTGCAGTC
>BPVZ01000243.1:115397-129254 GCA_020521535.1 Rubroshorea leprosula | reverse complement strand
TTCACCTCACAGGAGATGAACTTGGCTCATAAATTATCATTCATTTTCTCCTCATTAAAGCAAGATATGTGTCTTAGCCATGGAAATCAACTACATATGTGTATTTTAACATTATCCCTTAACTGTAATCTTAAACAATGCAGTGAAGTTATGCAATGTTATGTACTGACTATCAGATCAAGGTCTCTCTTACTGGATAGCCTGAGCAGTCTTGGGACCTTGAACCTGATTCTCAAGTTAAAGAAATCAATGGTTTCACAACATGATTTAATGACACAAATTTTGACACCTTACGTCGCGAGATGCCTTGAGTTGGGTTTCACGGTTGGTCTGATTCTGTAGTGCTATTGCCTGTGTCAGAGGCTGCCGCCATGTACCATTATTTACATTGAGGCCTTGATTATGTGCATCGGGATAGGTTCCCTTCGGCATGATTTGAATCTTGCGGGTCTCTTGGATGATATCTGCAGTCTTATGTTGCACAATTGTCCGACCCTCCTGTGAAGCCCAAAGAATAGATATTGAATAAGACATTGTCGTTTCTAGACACTTTTTTATTTTTTATCATTTATCAGCGTCGTTTCTAGACTCATGTTTGACAACTATTAAAAAAGAGCTATTCTCCCAAAATGTTTATTCCCATTTCCTTTAAACTGATTCCTATTTCTAATCTTGATTCCTACATAGTTAGTCCTACCTGAACCTGGAAGTAAATCTAGAAATAGATTTTAACTAGTCTAAGGACTATAACTGCCTCCAAAGAGTAATGCACAGAATACCTCAAAGAGTTCCTTGTTTGCAGCTTGGGTTGCACCAAATTGCAAAACAAGATAATGGGATGGGAAGAACCCCAATGTTAAGGGGTTTGCCCATTATTTAACAAAGTTTATTATATAATCCATTATAATTTAAACTACAAATAATTTTTCGTACCTCAAAAACCCTTTCAAATGGATCACTGACGTGGTTAAGGGAAGTCTGTACTGTAGGACTGTCCTTCCTTCTGAAGCTTTCGGTAGATTTGTATGATTGTTGCGCATGTTGCTGCTGTATCATTTAAGAGGAAAAGTATTATTTAAACCAAACAAGAAAAGAAAAAGAATCAAGTGAGGTGGCTCAGGCTCTTTTTACGAGTACAAATTTCAAAGGGAAAATAATTAGTACATTTTTTTTAACACAGTTAATAATATTTTTTATTTAGTTATTAAAATTTATTTTTTAAAATTTTTTTGTTTTGAATTTAAATTTAAAAATATTAATTTTTAAATGAATAACCTGAAATATGTTTTAAAATGTGTTGAATTGGAGAGTGTATCAAATATTATCCATTTCAATTACAATATTCTTACTGTACATGATAATATCATCAACGGACATCAAACACATGACTCAAAGAAATCAAACTAATTTACAAATTTACAAATTATAACAAACCAACATAAAATTAGACAACAACCTAGCTATAGAACTCGAACATTAGATCTAAATGTACTAACGTCTCCACCTTAATCACTAGGCCAAGACATCATTAGCAAGGTAATGAGCTGAAGACCTATTAGATTACCGTTAACAACAAGTTATCTCTGATTAACAGAAGTTTCAGATTAAAAAAAAAAAAAAGGAAAAAAAAAAAGAAAAAAAGAGAGTAAATTCTAATCACCTGAAGATCATTTGAGGCATTAAACACATCTGATCTGGACGATCTCGTTCTTGGTGACTCAAGTTTCTGAGACATATTGTCATTTTCTATAATTGCTTTGGCTTCCCGAGCCAGAACACCCCAAAACCCTTTTCCATCATTTCTAGCGTCGTCATATGCATTGAAGCCCTAAATTTTGGTAATCACAACAAATTCATCCAAAACATTAACATAAACAATCCCTTTGATCAAATGGAAAATTAAAAACTTATAAGAAAAAATTATTAATCTCTGAAATTCATGTCAATTCTAAAATCATGAGAAGGATTACAAACACCATTGAAAATTTTTGAAATATATGAGATTTAAATGAATTATGAAAAATGATAAGCATATAATTATTTTAAGTTCAATGATTTGTACAATATTACGTGCTATATCATAATTATAATTGATTTTTTTATTCTAAAAGTTATTTTGATTGATTATTTTATTTCAAAAGGTGAAAAAAATGAAATTAATCTCCCAGTAAAGCAATTAAAAGGGAATTGTGGGGAGAAAGAGAAACCTTAGATCTAGGAGAAATGTCTCGGTCTCCTCCGAATACAGGGGACTCGCGGCGAGCGGCGGAGGCACGGATTGCCTGAGCGGCAAGGGAATCGGAAGGTGATCTCGTCGATAGCGGATGCAACGAGGACGAGGGAAATGAATGCGACGATGTAAACTGCGGATTGGAAGATTTGTCGTTGCTGTCATCAACATGATTGCTAATTTCCTCCTTGAAGGTGAAGGCTCTGGTCATCCCCTGCCGTCTTCTGTACGCCATTTTTTCAGTTTAATGAATCCGGCGCCGGAGAAGAGAAGACCGTTTTGGAAAATTTGTTCTTGCCTTAACAAACTTCCCCTCCTTTTTTTAATGAATTTCGGATAATTGATTGTATTAGATTAGATGGTTTTTGATATACGCCAAACAAATAAAAAGAAAGGGAAAAAAATTCATGCAAAATGGGTTAACTTGATGACCGTTACTAGTGTTTCTAGCTATTTCTACGGTTTCATTTTGATTTATTCTTACTATGTTTGGGTTGAGTAGAAAGAAAGGGAGAGGAGGAGAATTATATTTTTTCTCTTCTCTTCTAATTTTTATTTTTTTATAACAAAATAAAGGAATTTTTAACCCAAATATACAATTAATTTCTTTTAATTTCTAAATTATTAATTTCTTTTTTATTTATTCTAATAACTCTTCATGTTAAGGTATACGGAATTTCAAAAACTCAAGTTTAAGTGGTTGGTCATTTGCATATAAGTCACTCATACTTCTCCACTGCGATTCGAGGCTTCACAAAATCAGTACCAATAATGTGTGCTTTGTTGATGTGTAGATTTGACTATCGTCTTCTAATGAAGCCACCAAAAAATTGAAGTGTAGAATTTCTCCGGTGATAATTCAAACGTATGATTGGAGATTTTAAGAAGATTGAATGTCCAATGGTGCTTGCAATCAAACTCAATTAAATCTCTTTCGATTTTTGGTAAAGTAATTTTAGTAGAAGAGAAAAATCTCCATTTGAAATTCAGGTTTTCTATACCTATTTATATTAATAGGGATAGAAGATTTGTCATTCTCTTTCTTCTTCTTCTTCTTCTTCTTTTTTATTATTATTATGAAAAGAAAAATTGTTATTCTAATTCAATTTGAATTGCCAAATTTCGTCTTTAAGTTAAAATAAAAAAATTAGAAGGTTAAGACTTTTCCCTATCTTATTTTTTTTCCCCTTTTTTGCGGCACACCTAAGTCCATTTGGACTGGAACTTTTAGCCTGGGCTCCAAGCCAATTATGCAGCCCAAGTCTTGAGCCCAATAGGCTAGTGTTCTAGCCATATCGTTGTCTAAGGATTTAATTGCCACTCTTTAAATTTTCTTGTCCTCAACTTAGAACTAATCCAAACTTAAATTAATTAAATTAAATTAAATTAATTCTCCCTACCAATTTAATCTAAAACTTGATTCATTTCTTTCTCTTACTATTTTCACATAAATTAATCTATATCCATAAACTTTTGGATTTATATAAATCTCAATTTACAAAATGTGCTAAGTATGTGACCCTTTAGGTTTCTATAATGATAGCAATAAGAAACATTGACAGACCAAGAGCAGTATCTACTAACACATCATGGCCACCTAGAGTGAGAAATTGTCGATGGCTTCAACGAACCTTCCTATGACCAATGCTCTAGTTTAATTCAATCCCTTCGTCATTAATATCCTACATCCAACAAGATACATGCTATGTGTCATCATCCTTAAGGTTTGATGTATCTTTCTTTGATTTCCAAGAAATAAATACTTCTTGAATGAACCTTCATTCTTGCTATGGACTTTTTGAATAGTCTCATCTTAATCAAAGGGCCAAAGATATATTTTCTTGTAAACTCGAGAGGGACATATCTTATCTTTGCCCATTACTTTCATGCGATTCATGATATACTCAATAACTGTATTACTCGCAACTCCTCAAAGTGGCTATTTTTAATAGCATCAAAATACATGAGTCCTTGTATAGAATAATGACAATTTCAAGCCTACGGACTACTCACACTCATGTATAGCTAAGAAGCTACTAACGACACATGCATGTAGAGTTCTCATTATGAGTGAATCCAATGAACTCACTTATTTTAAATCACCCACATGGAATACATGATTTTGTGAGAAGAAGTCTTATCACCTAGCAAAGCATCACATATGATAGTTTTATATCATCGATGTCCCATCTTAATGATATATACAACTATTGGACAATTTAAGGATATTGCTATCGCATCATGCGGTTTTCACTAATAGAGATGGCTACTATTGCATTTTGATGCAACAAACATTTAATTTTATCAATATTTAGCATATGTAGAGAAATAACACTTAATGTTCAATAAAAAAATGTCATAATTGAATATAATGAGCGTAATTAAATATAATAAGTGTAATCATATATTATATATAAAATTATCTTACCAAATTAGTTGACTTGTAGGTTATATTCTAACAAACCATGCCTTTTATGATCATCCTGGATTGTATGTCATAATGGCTGTTTCATACTTGTTGAGTCCACCATCTAAATAATGTTTATATATGTAATTGAATCTTTTAAGAGGTTTTGATGGTCTGTTGAATTATTGTTGCTTGGGATTGTCCTTCTCGACCCTTGTGTCCCTTAATTGATTAATATAAGTTTCAATTGGATCATCATAAGTGTTTTCCCGCAAAATTTTATCAACCACGCCAGTAGTACCATCAATAACAAAATAATCATTAAACTCAGACTTGGTTAAGTGAGACTCATCATTGAACACTTTAGATAACATTTTAGCTTTTTCCTCACCCTTGGGGATATCCTCCTCTTCTTTCTTTGTAGGTGTGCTTTCTACTTCTTGTACCCCTTCAATAGCCAAGTTGATCAAACAACTCATATGAAATTCCAACCTTTTTAATTGCTTTAATTTGTTCTTGAAGTTCTTTATTAATGGAGGCCATGAATTTAGTTCACAATTTTCCCAACGTAACTCATTTTCCTAAGCTTGAACCCATGAATATGGCTCCAATATTTCTAGAAACATTTGGATAATGGATAATGATACATATACCTTGCAAAATTATACACTCCGTTACACAATGACAGTTTCTGTTACTTAATCCGTTACATACTTACCTAATAACTCCCAAAACACACCCAGCCCTTTCTTTCTCTCTCTCCTTTCCTTTCTCCCTCTCACTATTCTAGCCAGATACTATATTCAAGCACCAAATCAGAATCTTGAGTCTCTAGTATCTTGAGGAAGAGTTCATTTTCTCACAAAATCATCCTTGTTTTAGTCCATGATTTTGCAAATCATTAGACACATAAAACAAGTGTGTTTTGGGATGATATAGCAAAAAGTGAAGCGCATGTGAGTGGAGCCAATCGGCAGAAAAGGGAAAAGAAAATAGGGGAAAGTTTTGCAGTTTTAGTACTATGCATAGCATTGTCATTTTGTCCGATTTGTAAAAGCTCACTGTTGGATTGAGTTGAAATTTTGTTTAGGTTTTTAAGAGACATTGATCTACATTTTGAACAATCAATGTTTTTGTTTGAAGCTTTATAGGTTTTGATTTTGTACCCAGAACAATAGCTTGTTTTTGGTGATATGTTTTTCTATAGTTTTGGTACTGTGCGGAGCTTTGCTATTTTGTTCAGTCTATAAAAGTTCACCATTGGATTGAGTTGAAATTTTGTCTGGCTGTTTAAGAGACATTGATCTATATTCTAAATGGTTAGTTTTTTGCTTGGAGTTTTGTAGGTTCTGATTTTGTATCCAAAACAATAGCTCGTTTTTTGGTGAACCGTTAGTGTATAATGGATTAAGTAACGGAGATTGTTAGTGTGTAACGGAGTGTGTAACTTTATAAGATGTATGTATCATTGTCCTTAGATAATTTATCCAACCAGAGTGATATGTGTTAGAATAAAAATAAGAGATTCCTTGATATTGCTTTGTTGCAACACTCTTCCTTTCCCACTTGTTAGTGGTTGCTTCCACTTGTGCATTTAAACCTCGAGAAAGATTTAGTTCATGGGCTCCTGTAGTCCCTTGATAGCAATTATAGGCCCATGTGATAACTCAATTAGTAGGTTTATACATACATATGTGTGTGTGTGTGTGTGTGTATGAATTACTAGTCGACTTTGCAAAAACAAGAAGCAAAAAAAAATCAAAGTAAAGAAAAGAAAAGAAAAGAAAAATGTTGAAATTAAATTTAGAATTAATCAGTTTCAATATTAATTAAATTCAACAATGCTTAGTAATAGTATCAAAAACTTGATGCGTTAAAATTATTCTAACAAATGCACTAATCAATTCAAGTAATATAATGATGAATAAAATGTCAAAACCACAAAGATTATAATTAATTAAGTACAAAAAATAATCAATCTAAGATTTATTTGAACAATTGAAAGGGAGAGAATTTCTAATTGAAATAACAAAAAGAAAATAACAATTAAAACAAAGCTAAGTTTAAAATGCCAATTTGGTCCTTTTACTTTTGAGAAAAGCTCCTTTTTACTACCCATACTTTAAAAAGCTCATTTTTGCTCCCTTAAGTTTATTTTTCTGGCCCTCTTTTAGTCCCTTTGTTAAGTTTTGGATGATGTGGCACATTAATTGATAATTTTGCCTTATCTTCTCTTAAAATTAATTAGGTGGAAATGCCATATTGTATAAAATGATGATACGTAGATTCCATGTCGTAAAAACAAAAATAAAACTATGAAAAAATCCACAATGTAAAATAATAATAACTTTAACAACAAAAATAAAAATCCAACTTTACATACATATATATATATATAAACTCATAAAAAGAGTACAAGAATTTCTTTTGGATGGAAAGCTATTCTTCATTAATAAATATCTAGAGTTATAAGTTTGATAACAAAAGAAAATAAAATATTTTAGTACCGTCACCAATTCTTGTTTAGTCTTACCAAAATCTATTATTCTATTGTTGGTCTAAATACTAAGTAGTTTAAGGCCCGAAACCTTGAAACCGCTATACATTCACATGAAAAACATAATATATATATATTTGATAAACAACATAGTACTATTGAAAATGAATAATCAAGGACATCTCAATCTATTCCTTTGCCATATAGGCTAACGAGGAAAATAAAAACCTAGAAATGCCCATGGGCCTAATATAAAGAGATGATGCCTATGAAAAGTGTTGACGTGCCAAAATGGATGGAGTCGCCATCTATCCAAATGCGGTGGGATAGATCATCAAGGTCTACGTAGAAATTGACTAGGTTCGGAGGATCGATTAAGCATGGGGAAGGTGTTAGGCACCCCACAACTTCCATATAAATATGGTCACCACATACTTTAATTTTGGGGAATTCCAATTTTTGTGAAAATAATAATAATTACCAAGAACATGAAACAAAAAAAAACAAGAAATAAAATAAAAAAAAAAACTTCAAAAACCCCATCGTTGTCCTATTCCCGTTTCTGCTTTTTATTTTATTTCTTTTTTGTTTCAATCTTTTTTTTTTTATCAATAACAGCCACTAAAAAAATAAAAAAAAATCACCTCCGAAAAATTAAACAAGTGCAGCCGTCATCATCTTCTTCTCTCCTTGCTTCTGTTTCTGGGTTCTTATATTTCCTTTTTCTGCACCTTTCCCTTCTTTTTTTTTTTTTTTTGTTTTTTTTCTTTTTGTTAATGCCTAAAGCCATTTTATACCCCTAAGAAAGTTTCTTTTTTTATTTTTTTTTCTCTATCTAATGCATCTTTGAACAATCACAGAAAAACGTCATAAAAAAAAAACACAAAAGCTGATACTTTTCCAAAGACTAAAAAAAAACTGCAAGCAATTACTTTGCATCACATCACAGGAAGCAAACTAACATGAGAGGGGAAACAAATGAAATCAAATTCACGGCCAGGCAACAACCATAAACACCTACCGCAGGCGAACCATGAAAGAAAACGTTTGCTGATAACAAAGAAAGGAAAAAAAAAAAAAAAACAGAACATGACAGAAACACCAAAGAAATCTGTAGATAAATAAGAAATAAACTAACAATGCACACCTGAAGAAAATAGGAAAACTCAAACTTTATTTTCTTGAAGTTCTGGTTACAAGCCTCAGATTTGCCCTTCTTCTCTCAATCTTCGAATCCCTCTTTTTTTCCCCAATTTCCTCTCCTCTCTTCTTCCTCAGATTTTTTTTTCCTCTTTTCTTTTTTTCTCCTCTCTTTAGAAGCCGAAGGCCCCCCTTTTTATAGACAAAAGGAAAACCCAATCCTAATGTGCTTCTAATACTCAAATCCCAATCCCTAAGATAAGAACTCAATCCTATTTGGAATGGGATTTCTTAGTTTTCCCACATCTAGCCCTTTTCTAGTCTAGATTCATACCTTTTATGCTTAGAACTCCCTTCTTTGAATCAATTTCGGACTCTTCTTTTGCGCCTCTTGTTGATGACTTTCAATCTCCGTAAATTTCTTCAAAACTTGAGTAGATTTAGGGATAAGTCAAGAAAATTTTGTGATTTTTCTGTTTTGAGAGGGGCTGGCGACAGAGCAAAGAAAGAAACGGGTTTGGGATGGCTAGGGTTTTCAACCTTTATTTTAGCTTACATGCAAAACGACGTCGTTTTGCTATTTTCTCCTCTCAACCCTTCAAGCTTCACACTTTTTGCAAAAATGGTCCGTAAGCTTTAACTTTTATCACTTAGCCCCAATTAAAATTGGGTTATGACAAAAAGTATGGAAAATTAAGTATAGAGAGCCTTTAAATATCAGATAACACCATAAAGGTATCAACGATGCTATGTGAAACATAGATAGGTGCCATTGGAGCTTACTTATCACTACTTAGGACCACACCCATTGAACTAGCCAATTCTAGTGTAGGGAGAGTAGAAGGCATGGCAATGCAGTGTCTCCCCTTGCTACAATGCTCAACTAATTCCCTTTTAATACTGTTAACTTGTTGGTAGATGAAAAGCATCCACCTGCATAGTAAGAGTAGTTCCTAATTTATCAAGTAATCCCTTCAATGCTCTATTATGATCCAACTCTTTAAGAGTTGATTTCCTTTTCCCTTTTGCCTCCTTCTTCTTCCTTGGTGACAACAACAAACCTTGGCCAATCCACTTCCACGTCTTCCTTGAACCTGTGTCCCATCTCTTCACCAACTTAGCTATTTGCTGTAGAGGGAGCTCTCTTGAATCAAAGTTTGAGTTTGGGTGAAAAGACAATTGATCTTTAGGTAGTGTAGACATTTTACCTGCCATAGCCTTTTTTGAGCTACAATGCTGTTCCTCTACTATTACCAATCTATTAGGAAGGAGTTGTCATTGAACAACTGCCTCTTCTTTAGAATTTGTAGCACTTATAAAGTGTTGTACCTATGATTTTGATTATTACAAAACACATTTGAATGACTAATTTGTTAATTTAAGAGTGTAGTTGAACTTTCAAAGACTGCAAAATTAGGTGAACTTGAACTGCACTAAACTGGACTAAAGGCTATGAATTGTGTAGAGAGCCGGCTCTATAAATCTGCAACTAGCTCTAGTGAACAAAACTACAAAGAGTTGGCTTTAGAGTTTGCAGCCAGCTATGAAGGCGCATTTAATGCACAACGGTCAAGTTATTTAAAGATTCTTTAATCTTTTTAAAGTTGGATTTCCAAAGCCCGCTTTATGTTTTTGCAGCTAGCTTTTCAAGAAAACAAAATGTGTATGAAACACGCAAAGCCGGCTCTAGGAATCTAAGCTGGCTCCAAATTCAGAGTCGACTTTGCTAACAAATCTGCAACTCGAAACTATACGACCTACAAAGCATTTAATGACCCCAACAGCTATTTTCGACTAATGGGCTATAAATATGATTGGTAACAAATCTGGAACAAGTTTTAGAGCACTGTATTGAATATATTTACTCACCAACTTGTGCTTTAACTTGAGTTTTTGATCTTTGCTTGTAATTTTCTCCTTGTTCCATTTGTGAGTTATCTTGGGGGTGTGATTATTCCTTCCAAAGTGAGTTGTAGAAAGGATTCTTGGGGTTTATCTTGTAAAGGGGTGAGATATAAGAGAAACACCCTTTTTCTTGTAAAAGGATTGCATGGCTCCTTTGAGCCACCATTGGTTTTCTTAGTGGAGAGTGTGGAGGAAATTTTTGGTGTGTAAAGTTAAGGTAGAGGACTAGGCTCAAAGTGGTTGGACCGAACCTCTAAAATATCATTGTGCAAGCTCTTCTTCTCTACTTTCTCTTTAATATTTGTTTGGTGGTTGCAAAGAGGTGAAAATTTTCCAACTCCAATTCACCCCCTTCTTAGAGTGCATTGAGCCAACTTAAGGCACACTAATCGCATTTTGAAGTCTTGTCAAATTGACCCTCTTTTGAGTATGAATTTTACCTATAAGGCACATAGATTTAGAAGAGACAACAGTCCATTCTGGTTAGATTCCAAGGAAAGGATGGAGTTTTTATCTTCTACCAATTGGATTTTGCTCAAAATGGATCCAAGGTCATTTGCTTCATGTGGTTGGGCTTGTTGCCAAGGATTTCCACCATCACTCTTGCCCAACATCTATGTGTTACAAAGGGAAAGAGAGATTGGTTGTTGCAACTGAAAAGGAAGTGTGGGGGGATGGCAAGTCGCTAATGGACAGATCTTGAAAGAGAGAAGGAAGGACAGGTTGTTGTGATGATGAAGAGAAAAGAGAGGAAGGTCTTAGAAAAAGGAAGGGAAAACACTAAGAAGAGAGTTTGACCTAACCTTAGCTAGGTGGCAATTTTCTGCACTGAAAAACATAGTAAATTAAAAACTTGCTAAAGGCTGGAAAATTTTCCACCGTTCCAACTTCAAACTTTCCCATGCATCTTTCCCCCTCTTTTTCTTTTCTGATTTGGCATCTCTTTCTCATGGATGAATCCCTGCCTCTTACTTGCTATGCTACCTCCTATACTTGCATTCACTAAATTTCCTTGCTCTTTAGCCATATGCCATGGTTTGGTTCAAAACTTTCCGCTTCTAAATATGAAAAACAAAGCAAAAATCAAACACCAAAACAATTAAAATTTGAAGAGGATTCTTCCTAGTGAGCCAAAGATTAAAAAAGAAAGGGGCAAAAATGGAAAACGAAATGAACTAGGATTCCATTTAGCCTTTACATTATTGGTTCTCTCTCCTTTTCAATTTCGTCTTTAAGACAAAAATGATAAAGAAAAGAAAGAAAACTAAAAGAAAGTAGGAAAAGGAAAAGAGGCTGCGCTATTGAATTGAGATGGGTCTATTGAGGTAAACATAAAATAATGAGAATAGTGTTAGAAAGAGAAAAATATTGTTACTAGAATCACGCACAAAAGAGTCACTCCATAATTTTAAGCGTGACAATAACCCTACTTGTTTGTCTACCTCACTCCATAATTTTAAGTGTGACAGTAACCCTACTTGTTTGTCTACCTCACAAAACTACCACCAGCCTCTACTTGGTTGGTTGGTCCTCCACAATTCATAACCAGATCAAAAAAGTATGTTCACAGTATATAGCTTATATATACCACTCTCCATCAGAGTAATTAATGGTCACAATCTCTGCAACTATATGAAGGTACACTCGATCACAAAATGTTTTAGGAACACACATAATATATATGGTTAAAACCTCATTTTTTTCCCTTTACGTTAACAAAAAGTCCTTTTTTAGTGCCTTGACTTAAAAAAGCCCTATTGGTCTCTAAAGTTTAAAATTTGGGCCCTTTTTAGTCCTTCTGTTATTTTTTTGCATAAATGTCATGTTAGATAATGAAAATTTCAAAGTAAAAAGACTAAAAAAGAGTTTTTTTAAGTAGAGGGACCAAAAAAGGGTTTTTAATCCCTTTACTTTAGAATTTATGTTAGATAACGTGTCACATGTGCAAAAAGTAATGGATGGACTAAAAAAGGGCCAGATTTTAAGGGACTGTGAGAAGCTTTTTTAAGTAGAGGAACTAAAAAAATGATTTTCATTAAAGTAAAGAGACAAAATGAGGTTTTAACCTATATATATTTCAAACTTGATCTGTTGGACTCTTTACTATTAAAAAATAATAAGGATTCATCCTCTGTTAATCGAGTAAGAGAGGTATTTAAATCTATTACAAATTTTTATCTTTATAATACAATCATCTGATCAGTTAGGTCACTGATCACCGTCTGATTTTATAACAAATACAATAAATGAAATAAAATAAAGTAAAACAAGAGCACACAACATCACAACCATCCATCCTCTCCTCATTCTGAGCCACCATCTCCTATTGAAACGTGAGCATATATTCTTTCCGTATATCCAGTATCTTCTCCTATTAAAGATGTCTGGGCGAAAAGTTGAGCCATAAATCTCAATAAGAAGAGGAGATTGCAGCAATAAAAACAAAGTGACAGGAATACTGGTAATCAATGTCAGTGAGACTAAGATGCGTAACTCCTTTTTACCATGTAGCACAATGAAAAGAGTAGCGCAATATGCTACCATCATTGCTGCAATAGAGATGAAGAGCGAAGAAAGGCCAATAATCAACTTCTTGGGTAAGGACATATAGAAATCTTGACAAGCATAACGAGAAGTGAGAATCCCCAGAAACATTAGCACTGAACTGGAAGCAGAGAAAAGAGAAATTGCATCTGAAACTGCAAATACTTTGAACACTGCTGCAAACGAGACGTCAGAAGAAGGATGGGTCATCGTTTTGTTCAAAAAAATGGGGAAGCCTGTATCTTGATTGTTTCCACCAGGAACAGTAAAAGCCGCAGCAAACATGATGGTAATAACAAGAGCACCTACGACTGTACAAGATTCTGCCACTTTTTTCATCCATTCTTCGGCTTCTTTTAACAAATTCTTGTGTTCTTTGACAAATACTTGGGTAGGAGTTTCACCATCTTTATTTTTCACGTTGTAGAACCGTGGAACAATGCCTTCCACCGACTGCATTTTTTTTCATAAATTATAGATAATATATAATTGAGACACTATTAATTACTTTGAAATAACAAACAAAGTATAAATGAGATTACCTTGAACCAGTGTAGCTCACTTTGCAATTGCAAAACGGCGCCGGCGATGCGATCTAGTTGAGAATGAGGGGGTAATTGTGCAGCTACATGTAATATATTGTTCCCATCTTCATCGGTGGCAGTAACCATATTTCTATTCTTCCTTTTACCAAATTCATCATAAAGAAAGCGCGCGACTTTCTCTTGACGATGTGCTACAGCATGTGCAAACATGTTTCTTGAATCTTCGGGATCTGTATTGCTCCATAATATATTACCATTAGGTCTTTTTAATAATTCAATTGCAATCTCAGGGATGTCATTCTCGATAGCCCGATATGTTGCTTCCACTGCTCCACTTTGCACAAATTGTTTCTCATCTAAATTTGATAATGACCCACATATGAAACGTATAACCTCATGGGCATACTCATCCATCAACTTTAGCTTATATTTTTGAATTACTGACAATAACCCAAAACCAAAAAAGAAAAAAAAAACTTTATATTTGCTTTATTTCTACGAGGAATAATCAAGATACAGCACAAAAATGAAGGAAAAAGAATTTAGAGAGAGAGAGAGAGAGAGAGAGAGAGAGAGAGAGAGAGAGAGA
>BPVZ01000243.1:104495-115297 GCA_020521535.1 Rubroshorea leprosula | reverse complement strand
GAGAGAGAGAGAGAGGTTCATTGTTCACGTTGTTGCTTACCAAAGATCAGTAGAGGCAATGAAAATAGTAAAAACAGCCAAAAGAAGATAACTGTAATAAGACAAAAAAAAAAAGCGTACTGCAATTATATTCAAAATTGAGAAAAATGAGTTCCATAATTGCAATAATTTATTGCCCAAAAATATAACCTTTAACTAAAAAGGTTAAAACCCTAGAATTAAAAAAATTAAATAAGTACTTAGATTAACTATTTAGATATAACTAAAACTGATAACTGTTTAGGAAATTCCAAACCAAACACCCCGTTACACCTTCGTTCCTAAGGAGCTCCATCTTAATACCTTAATTGATAAAATTTCCTTTTTATGATCCCTCAACATAATTTTTTCCACCTTTTTGTTCCCTCCATTATGTTTGTTATGATGTGGTTAATTGACAAATCATATCTTTTCTTTTAATTTTTTTACATAAATAATATTGAAAATGGCAATAATATAAGAACAATCTTTTTACATAAATTTTTTATACAATATTTTTATATAACTTTTACATATTATTAAATGAATGAATATACTTAATATCACGAGTCTTAAACAAATAAAAAAATTAATTATTTAAATGAAATATAAAATTATATCAAAAGATAATATTATTAAATGAATGAATATACTTAATATCACGAGTCTTAAACGAATAAAAAAATTAATTATTTAAATGAAATATAAAATTATATCAAAAGATAATATAAAAAATTATTTTGAATCATTTTCCTATTGAAAATCCAAGAAATAAAAAATGATGATGATGATATAGCAATTTTCTTAAAATATTAAATATGACATGGAATTTCAAGCACCCGTTTATGTTAAAAAATTATAAAATTGAAATTCCAAACTTACCGCCTAACCCTCTCTTTAAATCTAACTTTTTCTCTATTAATTAGTCCCTCTCTCTTTCCTCCTTCAACTGAATACTGTGAAATCCAGATTCTCCCTTGAGCTACAACACCATGCAAGGAAACTAGCCTCACTACCGTCATCATTTGAGGAACCCAACCTTGTCAGTTGTCACCACTGTCGTGTGAAGAACCCAGCATCGTCGCTATAGTCGCATGAGGAACCTAGCCTTACCACCACCATCGCACGTCCATTGATGGTTCCCCCTTACATCTCCCTCCTTTTTCTTCTACCCTTTTCCACTCCTTCATCCTTGCCCCTCCTTCCTTCCTTCCTCAGTGTACGCATAGAGAGAGAACCCCGAGAATCGATCTAGGTTCTTTCACTGGGTTTAACCCATGATTTGGATTCTAAGAACCCGGCCGGTCACGATCCTTATATGAGACCTATCTTTGTAGTTCTTTATTATAGAGCACTCATGTCCCTATGAGTAAGACAGGATGTAGGATTTATTTGGTTTCTCATTATTTCCAATAGTAATCCATTAAGGCAGGGGTTGATTAAGAAAAAAAATCCATTAAGGCAGGGATTAATTGTTAGTTAATATACATTATGTAATTAATTTCCTATCTTTTGACTGTTTGGAATTGCTCAAGTATTGTGAGTGTGAGTGATTCGACCCAATTATTCCCTCTTCAATTTATCCGCCACTTGATCTCGACAAGATTTTTTATTAGTAAGATTTTGGTTTGGTTTGGTTTGGTTTGGTTTAGTATAGTTTTGGTTTTTGGGTTTATATATTTAGTAATTAATACTACACTTAGATTAAATTAAATAAATTGTATTTTTTATAAAAAAAAAATTTGATTTGTAAGTATATAACAAAAACGCTAGAAACCCAAAACCAAAATCATATCAAATGAAGCTTTAGGGTTTGTTTAATATGATTCTAGTTTTAAATTTTTGGTTTGGGTTTTTATAAATTTTACGCCTATTGAATACCAAAACTAAAAATCAACAATTAAAAATTCGTTTAAAACAAATTCTAACATTGATATAAAAGTATTTACTGGTTTACTAGTATTAAAATAGTTTTTGTCCTTATTTCTCTAATAATCATAATGTTATATTGTAAAATAAGTGAAATGTAACAACTATTTTATTTAGAGTTGCAAAATTTATAAAAATCAAAACCCAAAATCCAAATCCACAACCATACTAACGGAGCCTTAATTAATAAAATTAAAAAAAGCAATTTAAAATTAGAACTAAATCTTTGAAAATAAAATTGATAAAGAAAGAAATAATTTTGTAATAAATATAACTTCCATGATTTAAATGGATTACAAAAGAAAAATATAGTCATTTTAATAAATTTAAATAATGAAATTAATTTGAAATTAATTAAATTTGAAAATGTAATGAATTTTGGAATTAAATTATATTTAAAATTAATAGTATATTTGGATTGAAGGGAATGAATGAGAGGGAAAAATTTTTTGACCAATCAGATTTTAAGATTTAAAATCATTATAATTTGATTAATTAAAAAACTCTCTCCTCCCCTTTGAAATTTAAACAAAAAAAGAAATTTAAAATTAGAACTAAATCTTTGAAAAAAAAATTGATAAAGAAAGAAATAATTTTGTAATAAATATAACTTCCATGATTTAAATGGATTATAAAAGAAAAATATATGTCATTTTAATAAATTTAAATAATAAAATTAATTTGAAATTAATTAAATCTGAAAATGTAATGAATTCTGGAATTAAATTCTATTTAAAATTAATAGTATATTTGAATTGAGTGGAATGAATGAGAGGAAAATATTTTTTGACCAATCAAATTTTAAGATTTAAAATCAGTATAATTTGATTAGTTAAAAAACTTTTTTTCTCCTCTTTCCTCAACCCAAATATACTATAAATGTTACTTTAATTACTAAATATAAATAGATTCTAATTAATTTTAAAAATAAAATTAATTAATTTAAATTTAATTAAGATAATATATTTATTTGATATTAATTTACAATCAAGGTATTCTTAGGTTAGTCCTTGAGTGCTAACTTTAAAATTTAAACTCTAAATATGACTTATAATATAATACTTATTTATTAGTGGGTTCAACTTTTAAAATTGGTAAAATAAATTAACATCAATACATAGAAGTAAAATATTCAACAAATACTAAAAAGTCAACCTCTTTAATTGACCTAGTTGACTTGCTAATTAAAGTAGACACGATATTAAAAACGAGTCGACTGGTAAATGGGATTTTAAAACATTGATCGCTTACCTCTCAGACGCATCAAATCTTTCATAGTAAATGATGATGATGGCCATATTTCTCCTGCAAGAAATCATAACTTTAGAATCGAGGAAGGATAAATTTGTAAAAAAAGAAAAGATAAAGATTTACAGGAAGAATATATTTCCACAAAAAAAGGGATTTAGGAAGAATATATATAACTCGGAAAATGATTAAGAAATATTTATTTAGGTATAAATTTTTATATATCCTCGATGCGTGTACAATAACAATATTTTTTTACCAACCAAATAAATTTTATTAATTTAAAATATAAGAAGTAATTCTAACCATTTACATCAAATTATATTCGAATTAAGGTTTTATTAGACATTAACATCAATTTTTTTTAAAAAAAATTTGAAAAGCAAAGTTAATATCGAGTACCAGGGGACTTATCATCCATCCAACCATGTATAACCCTTTCAAAACAACTAGAAGTTAAATTTTGCCCCTCCCCGTAGACATGACAGCCCATGCATGCTTATTTATTAATAACAAAGTTCTTTTTAGTGTTTTTGTCAATGTTAATTTTACATTATCATAATTAATATTATTCGTATTATTATATTTTTAATCTTTCTTTATCTTTTATTTCACTAAAATTAATAATTTTTAAATTTTTATTTTAAATTACACATGAGAGTGTACCCACTTTCCTCTATTTAAAGACTTGCTCTACTCGCATAGGTCATATATTTGCTTTGGCGATAAGGAAGCACTATATTTTTACAAATAATTACCAAGACATAGCAAAAGCAGGGGAAAAAAAAAAGGTCTAATTAGTGGAAGTTATTGCTTACCAAGTCCTAAAAAAGGTCCTCCAATTGGAATGCGGAATTAATTGTTAGTTAATATATACCATATAATTAATTTCCTCATCTCTGGATCTATTCTTCTTTTAACTGTTTGGAATTGCTCAAGTATTGTGAGTGATTCGACCCAATTGTCCCCTCTTTATTTTATCCACCGCTGGATCTTTGAGCAAGATTTTTTATCAGTAAGATTTTGATTTGGTTTGGTTTGTCGAGATTTCCATTGATCCATCAAGGCAAGGACTAGTCTAATTCTAGTTCTCTATTTTAGAATGTAATCAACTTTAAGTGTAAACTCATTTTGAAATTAAATGACTACTTTAAGCTCCGTTTAGTGTGAGAGTTTGGTTTTTAGGCTTTATACATTCGGCAATTAATACTACATTCAGATTAAATCAAATAAATTATAATTTTTATAAAAAAATATTTGATTTGCAAGTATAGTAGTACTTACCAAACATTAAAAAAAAATTGAAAACTACTCACTCACTTTGCTAGACTAGACCCAAGACTAATCACCAATATCGGCTCTGATACCATTGTTGAGGAGACACGTTGGACCAGCAAGATCATGCGAGATATCAGGATAAGGGCATGCATATAAGAGATTTGGGAAAATTGAAGGAAAGAGATGAGAGGGAGAGCGATAGAGAGAGGGCGAGCTTGGGAGAGAAAGATCGACAGTAGAGAATGAGGACAGCGAACAGCATAGCGTTATGAGGGTACCCAGCTAGAGAGAAAGGATAGGTCGACATAGTATTTTGGGGGTTTTGAGACGAAGATATACAATCAAGCAACTCCATTCTTCTTCACAAACTTTCCAGAAGATTGGACATTGGAATAGATGTGGAGAAACTTCAACAGACTGGATGGGGGTAGGGTAATCGAAATAGAGTTCCCTAAGAAGAGAGATTGCCTGGGAAGGAGATTCAGGTTTGTTAGGTTCTTGGAAGTTAAAGATGCTGGTGAGCTGGAACGAACACTGAATCAGATTCAAAATGCAAGAATTAAACTTCAAGCCAATAAGCCACGGTTTGAGAAAACATGTTATGAAAATCAGCAACACAGGAACATAGGAAATATGACGAGAGGGATGGTTGTAGTTAATGCAGAACGGCAACAGAAATTGACTTATGCAGATGTAGTTAAAGGAAAGGCCGCAGAAAACAAGGAGTATGGGGTGAGAAGGGGACAGTTCCACGGAGCAAGAAGACGAGATCAAGCCACAAATTCCAGAGCAAGTGAGCAAAGAAAATGGAGATGGAAGCCAAAAACACGACCCCAAGCATGGATAGGAATGGAGTTCAATGTTAACAAGAAAGAGTATCAGTGACTAGAGAGATGTTTCGTGGGGACTGTTCACTCGATAACTTTGATCCCAACTTTGCAGGAGAAATTCTATATGGAAGGAGTCTTCTTTTGCAAGATCAGAGCAATGGGATGTAGGCTAGTACTGTTGGAAGGACATGACTATGAAGACTTAAAGGAGTTGGTCGAGAATGGCCGAGACTGGTTAGGACATTGGCTCGAGGAAATCAAACCATGGTCACCAACCATGGTGGCAACAGAGAGGTTCACATGGATTAAGTGCTTGGGACTACCTCTACATGCATGGAAGCCGAAATATTTCCAATCTTTTGGAAACCTTTGGGGCACTTTTGTCTCGGTGGATGATAGCACTAGCAAGAAAAACCCTCTTGACGTTGCTAGATTCCTCATATCAACACCCATAATGGAACCCATCTCAAAATGCTTATCCATAAAGATTAATGGAGTCATGTTTAGAGTTAAATTCTCTGAGGAGTCCAGCAACGGGTTGTATGTAATGAGCTCAGATTTTAAAATCAATGAAGGTTGTGAGAAGGGCGAGGAATATTCAATGAAGGGTTCTGAGGATACAGATCTTAGCATGCTTGGATTGGAAGCCGAACAAAATAGGGGAGATGAAGAAGAAGATGATATGGCGATCCGACTAGAAATGCAGGAGATAAATGTGCAAAATGAGGTGAGACACACGGATGTGGTGGCATCATTAGCGGGTGACACATCAGCTATTGTGATGGTGGGTCAACTAAATGGACAAGAAAAAAGTAGGTTAGGTACTGATGAAGCAACAGAAGAAGAAGACTCTATGACAGGGCGAACAATCGAAAAACATGAGGAGGCAGAGGAGAACACATCGGGTGGTTTGGAAGGGCTTACAAGTAAGCATTTAATGAGCGATGGGCTCGAGAAGGATGAAAGACAGGTGCTGCTGGAGATGGAAACCTGCAGAGAAAGCATTGGAACAGCCATAGTTTCAAAATAGGGGAAATGAGAGAGATAGGGTGGGAGAATTTTTCAAAAGGTGCAACGGATAAAAATGCAATTGGTAATGGGCCAATTGGGTTGAAAAAGAGCTGGACTCAAGAAAGGGGAAAAATAGGCCAAAAGTTGGTGGTATAAACCATGAAACACCAAGCCCAACACCGATTGTTAGACAACTAAAGAAAGAATAGAAGATGGAAAGCACGTGAGGATATGAGTAGCGAATTCAGACTCCTTTTGGGATGATATGGAAAGTGACGCAGGGGACTTGCCGGAATGGGCGACAGTGCTCGAAGGAAAGAAGAACAAGAAGAAGAAACGGAGAGTGAAGCCATGCCAGTCGGTGTACTTGCAAACTGGTGGCCTTGGAGGTTTTCTAATGCAGAAGAAAAAGAAGGGGAATCGGTCAATGATGGAAAAAATGACGCAACAGGTCATATTTGAGGCAGATCCAACAGATTCAATGGCAGATGACTCAATAAATGACTGCAATATCCAAAATTGCAACAAGGGGATTGGAGTGAAGAGCAAAATCAAATACTCAAAAGCATTATGGTGCTGTATCAAGGAACTGGGGGTTTCTATGAAAGGGGACGAGTTGTTGATAATCCGAAAGCTTGAAGAGATGGAGCAGCGAGACAAGGAAAGAAGAAAGAAAGACACAGCAACAACACCCACTGGAAATCAAGTGTTTCCTAATCCCCCATGATTTTGCTATCTTTAAACATTAGGGGGTTGGGGGGTTGCAAGAAAAAGAGAGAGGTCCATGAGTTAGTGACCAAACATAGAGTGGAGGTTTTATTCCTACAAGAAACAAAAGTAGAATCTGTCGATAAAAGATATTGTAGAAGGCTATGGGACTCAGATAATATGGATTGGGTGGCAAAATCATCCTCGGTTGCCTCTGAAGGATTAATTAGCATGTGGAACAGTGAAGTGTTAAAGAAAATAAGTGCTTTTGAAGGAGAGGGATTCCTCGGGATTCATGGGTTATGGGGTCCTGATGCTATACCATCCTTTTTGTGTAATGTGTATTCCCCTTGCAATTTAGAGAGGAAGAGAAGGTTGTGAAGAGAACTTGAACAGTTGATTAGGAAGAACAGGGGTGGTTGGTGCGAGGGGGGACTTTAATGCTATTAGAAGTATGCAGGAAAGAAAAGGGGGTAAAAGTGTGAGGAGAGAGGTAAAGGAGTCTGAGTAGTTTATAGTGAATAGTGGCTTGATAGATTTACCATTGTTGGGAAGGAAATACACATGGTATCAACCAAATGGCCACTATATGAGTCACTTGGATAGGTTCTTGTTCAATGATGACTAGCTAATGAAATGGCCTGATTTGAAGCAGTGGGGACTCATTAGATCTTTCTCAGATCATTGCCCTATACTGGTAAAAAATAAGGCACGAAATTGGGGTCCAAAACCATTCAAGTTTTTTAATGCCTAGCTACATACTCCTAGATTTAGAGATATGGTTGCAACAAAATGGAAAGAATTTAAAGTTCAAGGATGGGGTGGTTTCATTGTAAAGGAGAAATTGAAGTTGATGAAGGATTTTCTTCGGGCGTGGTCAAAGTCTTCTCTATAGGAAGTGGATAGAAAAATTGAGGAGTCCAGAGAGGAGATTTACAAAATTGATGGAAAAGGGGAAACTTGCAGCTTAACTGATGATGACATTATGTCTAGGAGCAATCATTATGCTGAGTTGTTAAAGAATATGTAGCTAAAAGAAGAGATGGCCCAACAGAAAGTGAGGAAAAATTGATTAAAAACAAGAGATGCAAATACCAGTTATTTCCACAAGTGCATCACGGGGAGATGGCACAGAAATAAAATTAATATAATATCCATAAAAGGTAGAGAGTTGAAACAAGTGGATGAGATAAAACAAGGCATAATGAAGTACTTTGAAAACTTATTCATAGACGAAGGATGGTCAAGACCAACTTTACAGGGGTTAAGCTTCAGAATTATCTTGGCCACTGATAGAAGCATGCTCACCCAACCTTTCACTGAAGAAGAAGTTAAAGCAATGGTTTGATGGACAAGATGTCTCAACTGGTGGGGGATACATTATGCTTTTGGGAATACTTGCATGGATGTCTTCCGTCAACACAGCTAGTACAAAGGCCCAAAAATTTTGAGAAAAAGCTGGAATATATTATGGTTTGCCATAGTGTGGACAATATGGTTGAGCGGAAATGAAATAACTTTCTAACACAAAAAGCCTAACGATAATAAGCTACTTCAACTGGTACAAATTCGCTCATTTCACTGGGTTAGAATTCTGTTGAACCTTGAGAACTTTTCATTAATAGAATGGATTTCGAATCCAGTGAGATGCATGACTAATAGGAAATAGAGCTTATAAAATAGAGCTTATAAGCTTGCTTTGGGATATTTTTGGGCTCCCTGTATTTTGGACCTTTTGCTGCTTGTTGATTCATATGATGATGTTTATGGGTTTGAGTAACCCTTGTACTCACATAATAATATTAAAACTATATATATAAAGGAGGGATCTACTTATACATTATATTTATACAAAATCTTGATCATTCATCTCTTCAATTTCAATGGTTGAGATTTATCAAATTTTTAAGATGAAAAAGATAATTATCTTTAATAAATGTTAATAAATCTTAATCATTGAAAGTAAAGAGATAAATGGTTAAGATTTTGTATAAAATTTAGTATGTAAAATTTATATTTAAATGAACAAAATATATATGTGTGTGTGTGTGTGTGTGTGAGGAGGGATCCACTTAGATATAAGTCTTACACACCATATTACACAAAATTTTGATTATTCATCTCTCTCTTCTCAATGATTGAGGTTTGTTTACTTTTTATCATATTGATCAAAGTTAACTATCTTTTTTATTTAAAAAGCCGTGATAAATATGATAAAAGTGAACAAATCTTAACAATTGAAAGTAAAAAGATGAATTATTAACATTTTGTATAAGTATGGTGTGTAAGATTTATATGTAAGTGGATCCTAACTATATATATTATTTTGGGTTGTACAATGAGAGAAACTTTTCTCATCTCTTAACCTACCTCAGATGCACGTCATGCGAATTAAACTCAAAACCAAGATAAGTATCAAAATGTATGTTGAATTAAGTGTATACCAATTATATTTTATTTTAAAAATAAAATTAAATAAAGTAAAATAAGTTAATATCAATACATAGAAGTAAAATATTCAACAAATACTAAAATGTTAATCTTTTTAATTCACCAATTTGACTAGTTAATTAAAGTAGACCGAATACTAAAAACGAATCGACTAGCAAATCAGGTTTTAAAACATTGATTACTTACCTCTCAAAGCCACCAAACGTTTCAAACGTTGGTCACTGACTGATAACGATATTGGTGCCCCTGCAATAAATCAGTTATAATTTAGAATCGAGGAAGGATATATTTGTAAGAAAAGAAAAGAAAAGAAAAGAAAAGAAAAAGATTTACGGGAGGAATATATTTCTACAAATGAAAATGATCAATATATCTTTTAATTTAATATACTTATTAACATCTATTGATTTAACCATTCAAATTTGCCGTTGATAGTTTTCTTAATTTAAATTCAATTTTAAAAATAATAATTTTTTAATAAATATGTTATAGAATATATTAAATTGAATAATGTATCAATTATTGTCCTTCTAAAAAAAAGCTTGAGGAAGAATATAATTTGGAAAATAATTAAGAAATATTGAAATTTTTATATAATCTCAAAGCATGTGCAAAAGAAAAGTTCATTATTTTTTAAACAACAAAATTAATATTTTATTCAAATTAGAGAATATAAGGGATACTCCAAGTTCAATTTACATCCAACTATAACTGTTTTCAAACAAACTAGAATTTAAATTTTACCCCCCCTGTAGACAAGACAGGCCCATGCATGCTTATTTACCAATAACAAAGTTCTTTTCAGTGTTTTGTTAATGTTAATGTCACATTAACTTAATTAATATTATTCATATTATTATATTTTTAATCCTTCTCTACAATAACTTTTTATTTTTATTTGGCAAAACCATAAGCTAAGCCCCTGAACTAACCCCAGAATCGCTATTAAGCCCCTACACTTTAATTGATGCAGTTAAGCCCTTAAACTCTGGGATCAAAGCAATTAAGCCCTTCTTCTTACGCCAACTTAACTGCCGTTTGGGATTTCTCGCCTGACTTAACTGCCGTTTGGGATTGCTCGCCTGACTTAACTGCCGTTGAGGAGACACCCCGCTTGGCTGCTTGGATGGCAAAATATTGCCATGTCATGCTTACATGGCAAGGGATTTAACATTTGACCTGGATTTTTGATTTGTTTAATAATTTAATTTTTTTATTTAAATCAAATATAAATAAAATAAAATCATAAATTTGGGTGAAAATATTATTTATATAAAATCTTAAATTTAACTTTAATAAATTAAGTAATAGACATTAAAATTTTTTTAT
>BPVZ01000243.1:80068-93055 GCA_020521535.1 Rubroshorea leprosula | reverse complement strand
AAATGCTGATATATCAATATAAATCAAGTCAAGTCCTATCACAAACTCGAAACAATTAAAATATATATATGCTTTTAAAACCTTAGTTTAGAGCCATTGGCAAAACTGAAAATTTACTTACCTCACTTCATAGGAAATTAAGATCTCTCACGAGCTTAGAATTTGGTTATCAAAGATGTCTAAGAACTAGAGAGTAAAGACCCAAAAAAAAAAAAAAAAATAGAGCTAAGGACTACAAAGTTTGGACACCAGATTAGTAAGAACTTGATGGCAAGTTTTGGTCAGATTCTGAACCGAAACTTTCAACAAAATTTGCACCCAGAAATTGACCAAACTAAGCTAAATAGTTAACAAACCAACTGTAACCCTATGTCTTCACTTTCAATAGGATCAAGAATCACCTTCATTTGAAATCTATAGAGGAATTTATGGCCAGATTACTAATGTAGGGTCAAGCTGTTAGTTCAGATCGAAATTAAATGCTATTCTTTCTTTTTTCTGAATTGCCCAAGTGTAATAATAAAAACATGTCAAAGCTAATTCTTTTACTTTGTATCCCCTCAATAGATTTGATCCCAAATAATCTCGCTCTTTTTTTTTTTTAGTTATCTCTCCGTAAATTGATTAATCAATTATTATTTTTCTCTTACATCACAATTAAATAAATTCTTCATAGGCTTGCTTAAAATCTAAAATCTTGGAAAAATTTTCAAGGTATTACAGTATCAAAAAACATAAGAAGCCTAATAATATGGATAAAAAACAAGATGGTATATGTCATTTGGAGGCTGAAGCTGGTGTTGATATCTGAGTAGTATGGGAGAAGTCTGGGCGGAATCAGTGGAGTGAGCGAAAGGTGTATTCGAGCATAGACCTAAGCCCTAGCTATGTGGTGGCTGTGGAAGGCCAAATGGAAGATGAACTACTTGGGGGCAGATGTTATAAGCAGTGAGAGCTACCATAACAGACTGTGCAATTGTTTGGCTCATGTTATTCTGAACCTGTGTCATCTAGTTAGCTGTTGCTACATCAGAGCCATTTGTTGATGTTGCCTTTCTAACTCTTCTTCTTCTTCTTCTTCTTTTTTCTTCTTTTTTTTTCTTTTTTTTTGCCACAAGCTCATTTTGGAATGCTTGCTCCTTAACAAAGTTAGTCATCATCATCATAGCCATCAAGTTGTCTCAAGGTTGTCTCTTCCTATAAGTAAATCCAATGTCCTTTGGATTTACTTGTGACCCAATCCCCAGCATGAAATTGGAAGAGCAACCTTCAACAGCATTACACCATGCCTGTTGATATATGAGTGGCCACAAACTAACATTAGGGCTGTGGGTCTCCGTGCACTCTGTGGCAGAAGCATCTTGAAAACCAAAATAATAATAATAATGTTGTTAAAAGCAATTTAAAAATAATATATGGAAAAACAACAAACTTTGCTAAATAATTTTATTAATTGGTTATAATGCAATATATTGGTTAGTATGAATTAACACATAATTTATTATTAAATAAAATCTAATATATTTATTTTTTTATTAATTATGCTTGATTATCATTTGCATCTTGTGGATGCCAAAGCTAGTTAACCCAGCGTGTGAGTCACCCTTTCCCCAGACCTCCTGTTCTTTGCTCCTCTTTTACGAAGCATCTTGAATTCATCAAAGTTCCAATATTCCTGCATCTGAGACCATATATGAGTTGGGATCCAACATGGGATATAAATTGGGTCTTTCTCCCACTCCAACCTCTCATTCCTAATATTGTCACTCCATCTATGTTTCATACAATTTAAGAATGCATTGCACACATAGACACTATCTGCAGCAAGCCACTAGTAAAGTGCCTACAAAATAAGAAATGAATAACATTAGATTTGTGAAAATTAAAATTTCTAGTTTAGTATTTAAGTAATTTATTTTTATTCCATAAATTGCTAAATCCATTAGTTTTATTAGATTTGCTAAAATAAAATCTTACTTTGAAACAATTTAAAATTTTGTTGATCTTTTTATGGGGGAGATGCTTAAATGTGAAGTATGGGCATCAAAACATGGCTTCTATAAGGAAATGATAGCTCAAGGTATGGTGGGATTAGCAAACTGTAGCTTATCATGAGTTAGCTGAACCTTGCAAGCCCTTCAAATTCCTATCACGTCCTTTTTTGCCCTTTGAGGATGAAGGGTGCTCACCACCATGGTCAGAGGAAAAATGATCCACATCCTTTGTCAATGGGTCATGTATCATGTACTTTGCATCAAGAGCAACTCCAACATCAGTAAACACCTATGGTTGATTGCGATTATGTCACCCTTGGGAACCCGAAGAAGAGGATCTCCTCCTCACTGAACTTGCGGGATTACCAAACATCCTGAAAAAGGAATAACAAAATAGTCGTTAATACCTGTATAAAAATAATGAATAACAAATTTAAATTTAGAACAATCATGCAATGATGCTATTTTAAATGAAAAATAGAACTTGATAAAATAATACATATAAGGCAAAGAAATTTTAATACATATATTTAATGAGCAATAATATATATTATATTAATAACAAATATTTCAATCAATCATTGCTATCATCATCCTCCTTAACTTTATCACTATTTCTTGAGGTTTTTGAATATTTTTCTTCTCCATTGTCTTCCTCTTCTTCTGATGTATTAGCATCAACCTCAACCTCAACCTCTGTAACACCTCTTGCATGTAGTTGGAGTGATTCGTATGTAGTTAAATCTATAGCCAACAGAAAGCCTTGCAATATGGGGAGGTCATCATCTAGAAAAATGTCATCAATATCTACTGAACATGAGGTAGATGAGGTGTCAATTAGATTTCTAGATTTAATTTTACATATTGCCAACCATCCCTGACTAGTTCTATCCATGGCTGGATATGGAGTGTAATGAACTTGTTGTGCATGACTAGTAAGGGAAAATGGCTCTTTCATTGAAAGTTTGAACCTCGGATTGACATCAATTAATTCCATGTTCAACATCGACACATAGTCCTTGTGTCGTGTGATACAAATCACAATTAAACAAGACTACAATCTCCTGTTGACTTAAGTGTCTATGATACAATAACTTGATTATCTCTTTCAAGACACCATAATAATTAGTTTCATCTTCAGAATTAATGGTGATTCCTTTAACACAAACACTGCAATTATATGTTATTCTAGTATTAGTAAACTTTTCAGTAAAAAATTTGAAGTCGTTAACATAGAATCCATTATAAACATTCACTTGAAAGTCAAGCTAATTGTAAAGTGGATAAGTTGTTCATTGATTTCGTGTTGTCCACTAAACACCTATACAGTAAACATTTAATTTATTAATATTTAACATTTAATTAAAAACTTGAGAAACCAGTATATAATAATTTGTTACCGTGTTTTTAAACCATCGAACAAAACTATTTGTTTGTGCACTTTATAGTTGTTCAGAGGTCATATTTGCACCAACTTCTTTATCAAATTTTTTGAAAAAACAACAATTATTTATCAATTAAGACTTTATAGAAATAATCTTGGTTGTTATGTTATAAGAAGGAGTAAAACTTATAGTAGCCAAACATCAACCTCCTTACAATTTAGCAAGACATATAGTTCAACTGAATCTTTCTCCTCCAATGTTAAACATCATGTACATGACTGTGCACCTATTAGTTTACCAAGGCAACAAAACATGGATAACTGACCTAGGATGTTGCTCCCAATGCCGCTATAGTTCCTTGGCGGCTGATTCCAGCTTGTCTTAACATCGTCACCTAAATAACAAGAGTAGAAATGGCTTATCTCGTATAATATAAATGCCTTAATAATCAATGCCTCTATGTGATTTTTATTCTTTATGGTTCCCTTAAGTTTGCACATGCACTTGAAAAAGGATACTAATAAAATTAATATAAAAAATTAATCAATAGTCAATTTTAATGTTTTCAATTTCTTTGTATGTCTTACCTTTCAAATGGGTACATCCAATGAAATTGAACAAGACCACCAACTTTGGCTTCATATGAAAGATAAATTGCAAGGTGCTCTATAGAATTAAAGAATGTTAAGGGGGGGGATATTACTTCTAACTTACAAATTGTTTCAACGATCTTTGACTCCCACTTCTACATCTCATTAGGTCTAATGATTGGGGAACAAATTGAATGAAAGAAGTTACTAATGTTGGCTAAAGGACCCCTAATAACAAATGGCAATAGACCACGAAAAGCAACTGGAATTAGTCATTGCATGAAAACATGACTATCATGACTTCTCATCTTGAATAACCTGGACTCATTCAAGTTGACATATCTTGATATGTTAGATGCATATCCATCTAAAAAGCGTTACTGTTTCTACCATGCACATAGAAGCTCTTTTTTTTTTCTGAGGTAAGTGCATAAGTGACATTAGGCTTCACAAGCTTACCATGTTTATCATATTCCATTTGTAGTTTTTTTCAATGACAATAAATGGCTAAATCCAATCTTGTTTTCGCATTATCTTTTGTCATATTGTCATTTATAACAATATGTATTATATTATCAAAGAAATTCTTCTCATTGTGCATTACATTAAGATTATGTCTAATAAGATTATCCAGCCAATAAGGAAGTTCCCAAAAAATTCACTTTTTCACCCAATTGTGGGTGCTTCCAAAACCCTCAATTGTTTGGTTTTCAAAGGGTTTCCCAAACAACACATTGGGAAGGTTTTCAACTTGGTGATGCATTGAAACACCATCCAATTGAGGAGGGGGACTACCAAATTCAACTTGACCTCTCAAAAAATTAGTCTAATCAAATCTAAAAGGATGTGATTGGGTAAAAACTGACAATGACAATAAAAAAAGATGGTTTCCAACCATTTTGAAGATAGAAAGATCATGTCATCTCCATACAATATGAACAAGACAACTGACCATGAGTGCTCAAACTAGACACCATATCGTAACCCAGAAAATCAGTTATGGTCCACATCAACATAGCACACATTATGAAGTTTTGCTTATAATAACTATCGTATGTTTCCACACCAGTCGACTATAACATTTTTAAGTCTTCAATTAAAGGTCAAAGGAATACATTGATAATACTACCTAGGCTTTTTTAGACCTACAATGACGAATGTAGGAAATGTAAATTCTGACTGCATGCACATCTCTGGCGACAAGTTATAAATAGTCAAAAACTGGACAACAAGAGTAGGGGGTTGAAGAATGATTCTAGGGGCTAAAACTATCAATGGCAAGACCTAATTGAACATTACAAGGTTCTCTTTTGAAAGAAGGATGTATTCAATCAAAATGTGTCCAAGCTTTTGACTGTGCTAGATGAATGACTTCATCTGTATCACCACAACATTTCAGATGCAATGTCATGTGCACAATTGTATTTTGAGACATGTATAGCCTTTGAAGGTGAGGTATTATTGGCAAGTACCAATGAGAATTCCTCATAATGTCCTTCTGTCTTTTCCTCCTTGGATTTCTCTATTTCTACCTTGTTTCTCCACAAATCAAACATGTAGTCAATGTCTTTGTATACTCCCTATAGTATAAAAAACAATAACACAAGCATCAATTTTTAAATAACCCAACCCAAGCCCCTTATAAAAGTTTGTAAGAACTTTTTCTTGATCTTCAACACTTAACAACCTCCTGCATCCTTCGATGATAGTATTAAAACTACCGCCAGTTATATTATTCGCAGTCTTAGTGTGCAACATATAGGAGAGCCAACTGAGCATTATCTCATTTCTATTAGAATTACCAAGCGGTATTGTAGATGCATGAAACAAGTCATAAAATGCCTTTGCTTGATTGTTCAATTTCTCGTCTAGATGTCAATTGGAGAAATTACCTTCCATTTCCCAATGATCATAATCCTCTGGATAAATTGCATCCTCGCGAAACCCAAGTTTTGGGTTCATTACGAAACCTAGATTGTGTTTGATATTTGGGTTTGAAACTCTAGGTGACAGATTTATGTTGCTATATTCATGCTGCTATGAACTTCATAATTTCGTTCATCCCATGACCTAGATTCAATGGGAAGAAAGGGTTGAGAATTTGAAATTAGGGAAAGAGTAAAGAGAAGGATTCGCTTTGCAGAAAAGAAGTTAGGGATTATAGTATTGATAAATCACTTTAATTAGTAATTAGTTTTTATTTTTATCAATGAAAATACTCCTATGAATTCTCAATTATATCTTGACCAATCTCACATGTAAAGGGTGGATTACGAATGAAGAATTTTGAAAGACGGAAGATCATTTTTGGAGAGGAAATTAAAAAAAAATGGAGAATTTAGGATTTTTTTTTCTCAGGGGAGAGTGACATGGAGGGGTGGTATTAAGTCCATGTATGCAACTTTACATGGTGGAATATCCATGTCAGATGTCCCCATTAAGATAACATGCCACATGGGTAAAAATTAATGGAGAGACAAAAAAGGGGATGGATTTTAAATTTTAAGGACTAAAAAGGGGATTTTTTCAGTACAGGGACCAAAAAGGATATTTAACCTATATTTTATAATTCATTTACTAAGCTAATATACAAACATGTTAAATTCATTCATCAAAAGATTTTTCATAAACAAATTATTGAATTTTTATAGTTAAAACACCAATTTGATCCATCTACTTTGGCAAAAAGCCTCTTTTTAGTCCCCCTACTTAAAAAGACCCTTTTTAGTTTCTAATGTTTGAAATCCGACTCATTTTTAGTCCCTCCTTTAAGTTTTTGTCTTGTGGCACGTTATCTTAATAGAAATCCCAAAATAGAGGGACTAAAAAGTGACTTTTTTAAAGTTAAGGAACTAAAAAGGGAATACTTTTAGCCCTTTTTAATCCCTCTACTTTGAAATTTTTGTCATCTAACATTCTACGTATGTAAAATTCAATTTAGGGACTAAAAAGGGATTGGATTTCAAACTTTAGGGACCAAAAAGGAGTTTTTTCAAGTAGAGGAATTAAAAAGAGGCTTTTTACCAAAATGGGGATTAACAATTTTTATTTAACAAAAAATAAATATTTAACCATATAATTATAATAGTATAGTAAAAATAAAAGTTATTGTATAATGAGGATCCACAAGGCAAAATATTTACTTACAAAATAATTATTAAATTATTAATTTATATATTTTTACAAAAAAATTTATTTATATATACTATTAAATTATAGAAATTGGATTTAAAATTAATATAATACAACTTCAAACAGATATAATAACAAAATAAGGCCATTTATTGCACTTGCAGCCTTAACCGCGATGAAAGTGCACCAACGCCCTTGGCTTCTTTGTCAAGGGTTCAAGCTGCTAGTGCAGCAATATTGTAACTATTCCCCATCCCCCAATTTCCCACTGGTCAAAAAAAAATAATAATAAGGCCATTTATTATATTGTTCAAATTTCACCATTAATTCGTTGGAATTTCACCAAAAATTGCCAAGAAATTCTAGACAAACTATAGCAGTATAGTGAAAATGAAACTTATTGCATAATAAGTATTCATGAGGTAAATTGCTAAATTACAAAATAATTATTAATTTTTAATTTATATATTTTTTTTACTAAAAAATTTATTTTTATATACCATTAAATTATAAAATTTTCATTTAAAATTAACATAATATAACTTAAAATAGATACAGCGACAACATAAGGCAAGTTATTATATTATTGGAATTTTACCATTAATTAATTGCCGTAATTTCACCAAAAAATTGCCAAGAAATCCTTAATAAACATTCATAAAATTGACTCAAAACAACAAATCTGACAACATTAATATCAAATGAACTAATCACAATATTTTATAGTCTAAACTATAAAAAAAAAAAATACAAAGTATGCATAAATTATTTCGATTTACCACAAAAACAAACAAAAAATGGTAATATTACTCGAATCTTACTGACCACTACTCAAGCTACTAACTGTTAGAATAAAAAAAAGAAAAACTTAAAGTTTTCACTACATGGCTCATTGCAAAAAATGAAGGAAAGGGAACTGCAGCCGGCAAAGGAAAACGAAAATGAGAGGGGAAAGGGAGGTTCGATAAGGAAATGGAGCATTGGACACCTCTTGCCGACAAGCTTAGCGTTGGTAACTGGAAAAGTTGATCACCTTCTGCATTGCATCAGACTTCTGCTTCAGCAACACTATCACTAAGAAGGAGTTGGTTGCAAAATTTAGCTTTCCCGACGTGAGGCTTGTCGGTAAGTACAAGCTGATCACCTTTCTGACTTCAGCAGGCTAAGACTATTACAAAGAAGATGCTAGTTACTTGCTGGTGCTTTTACTGACGTGATTCTCGTCAGTAAGTAGACAAGTTTGATCACCGGTGATTTTTTCTTAATGTCTTCTGACCAAATTTAATAGTATTGAGGAGCCAAAAGTTACCAACGAGCTTCCCGTTTCCATAGGTGCTATTTACCGACCAAGTTTTCATCGGAACTTTATATAATGTAAATAAATGTTAGTTTTACTATTTGCCATGTACAGACATTCTTTGTCGGTAGTGTGCATTGACCGACTAAATTTCTCACATCGGTTATAGTTTGATTGGCAATTTAAGGTTCTCTGGTAGTGAGTCTCCTTACATAAAACTTGACATTGTTAATAAAGTTTTAGTAAATAGAGGTTTTTTAATCAAATTATTATAAATACTAAATGAATTTGAAAATTGACCTATATAATTTATATGAACACTAATTAGTATAATATCCGATTCAACACATTACATAATATATGTTGGCTCAATGCACTCCAAGATGGGGTGAATTGGAGTTTAAAAATTTTCTCCTCTTTGCAATCACAAAACAAAAAATTAAAGAGAATAAGGAAGAAGAGCTTATTCAATGATTTTATAGAGATTCGGTCCAACCACGTGGAGCCTAGTCCTCTACCTTGGCTTCATTCACCGAGGATTTCCTTCACACTCTCCATTATCAAGAACAAGGGTGGCTTAAAGGAGCCACTCAATCATTTTACAAAAAGATGAGTATTTCTCTCAAATCTCACCCCTTTATAAGATAAACCCAAACAATCCTCTCTACAAATCACTCTTGAAAGAATAATCACACCCTCAAGATCACCCACAAATAGGATAAGAAAAGGATTACAAGTAAAAATCCCTCAAGGATAAAATACTCGAGTTAAAGCACTAGTTGGTAGGTAGAGATATTCAATACAATGCTCTCTAAACTTATTCCAGATCTTCTACCAACCATATTTAAGACGCCATGGTCAAAAATAGCCATTACTAGCGACTAGGGTCATTTAATGCTTTGTAGGTCATGTAATTTCGAATTGCAGAATTGTCAGCACAGTTGGTTTAGACTTCTAGAGCTGGCTCCACAACCAACTTAAAAAATATGCAGCTGACTTTGTGGGTTTCCTGCACGTACTGTTTTCTCCATAGAACTGGCTTGCATTCCTTGAGCTGGCTTTGCGGGTTTTCTACACTTTTTGTTTTCTTGAATAGTCAGTTGCAAACTGTAAAGCCAGCTTTGGGATTCTGACTTTAAACACATGAAATAATCTTCAAATAACTTGATCATTGTGCATTAAATGTGCCATCACAGTCGACAACAAAGTTAGAACCGACTTTGCATCTGTTTTCCATGCGCACCAAACAGCGGACTTGAAATTTCACCCGTAAAGCTAGCTGCAGCGTCTAGAGCCGGCTCTCTACAATTTTACCTTCCAGAACCGACTGCGGATTTATTTAAGCCGGCTCTCTGCACAATGTCCAGCCTTTTTGGTCCATTTTCAATTTAATCTTAGTTTGCTTACTTTACAATCTTTTAGCAATTTAACTATACACTTAAATGAACCAATTAGTCACTTAAATGTATTTTGTAATCATCAAAATCATAGATACAACAATATACTTATTAAAAATTTATTATTTTTCTTAGTCTAAAATAAAAAATAGATGAAATTAAAATAAACAAATTTAAAAATACAAAGATACATATAATATGTATGAACTAACTGTATTTATATTATATTTTAATGACTAGAGCATATAGGTGTCAAAAGATATATTAAACTAAAAAACATACCAATCATTTTCTTAATCTACATAATTTAAAAATATGAATTATATGGTAAATTTTTGGGCAGCCCTCAAGAAAAGGCTACCATATTGAAGAGGTATAGTTCCATTATTGGCAGTTAGTGAATGAATTTATATTGATAAATTTTTAAGTCAGCATATGTTATTTTGAGCCCTTCTAGTAATACTAGTATGTCGTTACTGACATTTAAGTGCTAAGAATTTGTCCTTGGGCATGCCTTGATTATTCTATTTTATCATTGATATTTGAACACAAAACTGCATTGTTGCTTGATTTAATTTTTCCCACATACGCCACCATGTGATTTTCTGTGTCCTTTTGATCCCCCATCAATGCGATGATTTCCATCTCTTAAGTCCTAATTTTCTTGTTTAGTTGCTTGTAGGAATCTCAGGCTTATTATATTTAGTTTTAGGTGCTTGTTCCCTATAGATAAATCATCTAGCTGCAAGGTTGATTCACTTAAATAATTAACGGCATTGAATTCACTTGGTTATTCTATTTTTCTACAGGTTCCAATTACTTTTGTGGACAGAGTTTTCAGAAGTTCAAAGCGAGGATCTGAGATTTTGGAGTATCTAAAAAAGTCTTGCATATCTTCTGGTCACGACATAACCTTCACTAATACAGTAAAATGCCCATCTTCTTTATCAGTTTCGTTGAGAAAGTAATCGATTAGTTTTACTAGAAAACGATTGAGATTCAGCCAATGACAACATCATTGTAGCTTCTGTATGTCATGTCAAGTTTGAGAAAGGTTATTGCCACAACTGAAATTGTTTGCGGGTTTAGGGGTCACGGTGAATTTATGGCATTTTCACCTTGTTTTAGGGCTTCTTCTCTGTAAATTGGAGTTGAGATACTGGAAATTGTTGTTTGGCAAGCAACTAGGAAGAAACTTCATTGCATTCAACCAATGCTTCACAAACTATGGTGAAGACAAATAGAATGCATAAAAGCATAAGAATGTCTCAAACTTTAGAAAAACAAAAGACCAGATGCCAAAATGTTTACCGACACCAGACAACTATGAGCAATGTATTCCATAATGGAAATGGAATCCCTGTTTCCTATACCAAGAAAATAAGAAGAAAAAACTATGGATCTTCCCTAGGAAAACCCTAATCCCAATTTTCAAATTATCCTCCCTCTTCTTGCCCCAGTTTTCCTATCACTCCCAATCACAGATTTCTGGTTGTTAAGAGCCAGAGGAGGCTTCTTGTTCTCTTTAGTCATACTTCTCAACAGATACCTTGGATGCTCACTCTTCTCCACAGAATAAGCAGCAGAAGCAGGCTTCCTCAAGCTCTCAACCTTCTTCGAATTCTTTCTCTTTGAAGACTCAACAGTCACTCCAAGCTTGTACGCCGTCTTCGGCTCATCCCTTGCTTCGCCTTTCTTTCTCCTGAGTCTCTCGTTTCTTCTCGCGGAGTACTCCTCATAAAACCTGCCTCTCTCGAATAGAGGAGTGGTGTTAGCGCTCAGACTATTTACGGTTGCCATGGCATTTTCCGATTCTCCACCTCCGAGTTCGTCTCTAACCTTCTTTGCTAACTCACGTAGTTCACAAGAAATCGAATTGTATTCCGGTCTCATCTCAGATTCTTCGACGTTCCAGGAACGGATCGGCTTCGCAGATTTCGTTAAAGAACCTGTAACAATTCAAAGATTTAATAACTGAAATCAAACAAAAAATCAAAAGATTTGTTGATTGATTGCAAGCAGATTCAGAAAACATCCAAGAAAACACAAAAGATAGAATGATTGAAACTAAAAACTTCGTTAAGAACCCTCTGAAAACTTAAAGATTCAAATATTCAATCAAAATCGAAGAAGAAAATACAAAAGATTCGCCGATTAAAGGCCAGATTCGATCTGACATACCTGGCGGAGTTTGCAAAGCGGTTGAGGTTGATCGGAGGACGCGTCGGGACAGCCGGCCGGGGGACTTAGCAGCCAACGGCGGCTTGCGATCGAATTTCATCTTAGACATGGATCTACTTTCTGAGAAGAGGTGCGTGAATTTGCTTTCTCCTTTTTTGCTGGTTTTATTTCGGGGAGAAAAGTATGTTTGGTTTGAATTATAAGGGGGGTGAGAGGAGAGGAGGAGCTTCTGCAACGGTCATATTTTTCATCGGACGGTCCAAAATAGATTGTGATTTAAAAGGTAGGATACTTACGTGTTCGATTTAGTAACGTACGATGCTTTCCATAGAAAATCAAATACCCAGATTTTCCCTTCAAATGACTTTTAAGTCCTCAATTTAATTTAGTACCAATTAAAAGGGTTCGGTACAGGTTTTTTTTCTCCTCTCTATCTGTTCTTACAATAATTATACTCTCTTTTTTTTTTTCCCACTGTACTAACGAAACAAATAATAATTTTCATTTTTTCTTAATTTAAAACAGACTAAATTTTTTATTATTTTAACCTTATTGTCTATTTTTTTATTTTAATAATATATCTTAAAAGATTTTTTTAAAACAAAAAACTATGTTTAATAAAATTTATTAGTTTTTAACTATAACCTAACTATGCTGATAAAATGCAATCCATTGAAAGAAAATAATGAGCATATAAAGTAACAATATACTTATAAAAAAAATAAAGAAAGAAAAAAAACACAAAAGTGTATTAATGAATAAACACTTAATAAAATGATGATATTGGACAATTTTAATTTAATTAATTTTTAGTTTTCCTCAACTTTCATATTATTATTATTTTTCTCAGCTTTCTTATCATTATCAAAACTAATCTTCTATAGTTAAAAAAACTTTAAAATGTTTAAAATGGTATAATATAAATGAGAATAAAAATAAGGCAAAACCATAAATTAAGCCCCTGAACTAATCCTAGAATCGTTATTAAACCCCTAGACTTTAATTGATGCG
>BPVZ01000242.1:93023-108557 GCA_020521535.1 Rubroshorea leprosula | reverse complement strand
ACAACCCCACGAGCTCGTGGGTTCATCGCGGCAAACCCAGGAGGGGTTCATCGCAACGAACCCACCCACGAGCTCGTGGGTTCATTCTTTTGTAATTGGAAGTCTGAAGGAAAAAAAAGAAAAAAAAAAAAAGAAAAAAAAGGTTGAAGGAAGGAGAGGATGGGGGAAGAAAATGAGGGTAAATTGGTAATTAAAGATAAAAATTTGGCCATGTCATCAAGTTTTGCCAAATGGATTTCACACATAATTTAAGTAAAGAAAAAAAAAATTTTTTTCCGTTAACTAACATGCCACGTAAGCCAAAATTTAACGGAGGGACCAAAAAGGGGCCGAATTTGTGAACAGTAAAGATCAAAAAGGGGATTTTTTTGGTACAGGGACTAACAAGGGGCTTTTTCCTATAGTAGAGGGACCAAAAAGGGTATTTAACCAACAAACAATAAAAACCTATCTGGTACACAAGCAAAGTTCTACAAGGAGTTGAACATAGATACGCGTTAGTCGAGAAGGCAACCTTTGCCCTTGTATGTGCTGCTAAGAAGCTGAGAACTTACTTCCAATCACATCAAATCACTGTATTTACTAATTTGCCATTGAGGAAGGTGCTCTAAAAGCCAAAGTTGTCAGGTTGTTTGGTAGGTTGGGCCATTAAGCTCAATGAGTACAATATGAGGTTTGAGCATTGAGTAGTGATCATGGGTCTAGCTCTAGCAGATTTCATGATTGAGTGTGTACCCACTGCTCTCGAAGAGGCAATCTCCCCTTGCCCCCTTTGGCCTCTCTATGTGGATGGAGCTTCCAATCTCGAAGGTTCAGGGGTTGGAGCCATTTTAATGGGACCTGATGGTTATAGAAGCGAGCATGCATTATGTTTCCCATTCCCTACAACCAATAATACCATTGAATATAAAGCTCTAATCTTCAGATTAAAGCTGGCTGTAAATCTGAAGGTAGATGTTATACGAGTCTTTAGGGAGTTTCAACTCATTATTAATCAAGTTAATGGTAGTTGCGACATATGGGATCCTTAGTTAGCATGGTACAATGCGTTTGTGTCTAGACTAAGGGGCAATTTCAAATCCTTTCAGGTCGATAAAATCCCCAAGGATGATAATAGACGAGCGGACGAGCTATCAAAGCTAGCTTCTACCAAAGAGATGCCCTCGCATATAACAACCTATGTTGAGGCTCTTGAGACCCCTAAGTACATTAACTTTGACGGTTTTGGATGTGCAAGGTTGAGCATCAACCCATCCTTCCTGAGCTGCTATACCCTTCACTGAATTTTTATAGTTCGGGAAGCTTCTTGATGATAAGTTTAAGGCTCAGCTAATAAGACGAAAAGCTACTCACTTTTGCCTACTTGAGGGCCAGTTATACAAAAGGGCAGTATCAATGCCCCTACTAAAATGCCATATTCCTTATAAGGTAGAGTATGCTGTGTGAGAGAGGTTCATGAAGGACTTTGTGGCACACATCGGGGGAAAAACACTCGCTTAGAAACTTCTAAGACAAGGTTACTACTGGCCTCAAATGGTTGAGGATGCCCAAAATTACATAAAGAGATGCTTGGCCTACTAGTTCAATGCCATTGACATTCACATGCCAAGTCTATTAGCTCGTACCTAGTCACTTCTCTTGCATACTCGTTTCATCACCATGATTGAGCTCAGTCTCCTCAAATTTCAAGAGAAACACTCTCCTCACTCACCTTTCTGTGGCCATTTGCTTAGTGGGGGGTAGATCTACTCGACCCCTTTGTGAAAGGTAAAAGAGGCTGCACCCACCTTGTTGTGGCTGTTGATTACTTTACAAAGTGGATAGATGCCAAGCCATTGTCTACCACAATCGAGAAAAAAGTAGAAGAATTTATATTCAGCTTGGTTCTATGCATGTCCAATGCAACATGCCACACATATTCCACTTTATTCTTTCTATGTGGCTGCTTACCCACCTATTCCCTTTAGGTTTGTGATTCCATAGCGCAATATAGCTAACCATGGCCCTCAATTTCAAGTGGTAGCCTTCAAAACATTTTGTGAGGACTATGGAGTTCAGCTTGTCCTCACTTTAGTTTACACCCCACAAACGAATGGTCAAGCGAAGTTCGCTAACAAAATTATTCTACATGGCCTCAAAATGTGCATCACTGCTGCTCAATCAAATTGGGTTGACGAGCTGAACAACGTTTTGTGGTCATGTCAAATTGCATCTAGCTCAGCAATTGGCGAAACATCTTTTCCTTAGCCTATCACTGAAGCAGTCATCCTTGTTGAGATAGGCTTGTCAAGCACCAGAGTAGCTCATTTTGTCGAGTGAGTTAACAACTAGGCACTTTGTGAAAGTTTGGACATGGTTGAAGAAACTAGGGAAGTAGCTCATTTGTGATCTTTAGCTTACCAAGGTCGCATTGCGAACCTCTACAGTAAACGAGTTCACTATCATCAATTTCGAGTGGGTGACCTGGTTTTATCAATTAAAGTCACGTAAATAATGGGAAGGGAAAGGTAGTTATGAGCTTTTACTCACATCCATTAGCTTCATCATCACAGCACTGTTCCCACCGGCCTAATGCATAAATTCCTTTGCCTGTTGGTGAGCCACCAAGGGAACAAAACTATGCATTGCCTGCATCATGGCTGCCTGGAATTTTCACCAAGTGTAATTGAACCCCTCATGGTATGCAAATCAAGGAGGAGGCCACTGCACCTCAGAAGGACTAGCTTGGCTACCACTTAGAGTGGCAGGAGGAGCAGTAGTAATTGTGGGAGTTGGTGGCACAATAGCTACTTCAACCCACGGCCGAGTTGGGGCAAGCTGGTCAATAGTCTCTCCTTCTTCCCACACACGCTTGCGTTGCTCATGAGGTCTTGTCTCAACTCGCTACTCGCTCATTTCTCTCATAGCTGAGCTGTTTCACACTTTCCCGTCTTATGAAGGCCTCTAGAAAGTGTGACTAACTGGTGGCTTGCTGTAACTACTTTGCCTGGCCGAGCTAGAACCCCTTTGCCTCGATCTCTGAGCACGCTCCTTTTACCTCTCCAATGTCCCAACCATTTCTTCTGCACAAACAAAAACAAATAACTCAGCTTAGTTGAACCTATCAACACACAAAAAGTGTACCTTGGGCATAAAGGTTTGTGGAACCCACAAACCCAAATGCCTCTAGCTGCTAAAGGGTAACCAGGGCGTTTAGATCCACTAGACCTTTCTCTCCCATGTATCAAAGGATTTTATTCTTCATCTCCACGTTTGCTTCCCTTGAGAGTCGGGTATTTCATGAACGCACCATTCATAAACCCTATAATAAACTTTATTGAGTTGGGTGTTAATTGTGTCAGTGCCAGCTCGTACTTTGCCAATACGTAAAAAATCATACCTAATAAGTTGAATTTATATAGATATTAATGTGAAATTTTTATCTTGATATTATTGATATTTGGATGAATTTTATGAGATTTTACTTGATTTTACATAATTTTCATTTTTTGTGTAGGAAACGACTTAATTGGAGGAAATCATAATTTTTAAGAGCCAAATGTAGAGATAAAAAAAGTTGATGATTAAGTTGTGCAGAATCTAAAAGTCAAGGACTAGGATTGTAATTTTACCATTAACAAAAAAACCCAACGCAGAGATGTTGTTGTGCGCTGAACAAAAGGTGTCAGTACCTTGTTGAAGGTGTTGACCCCTTACATGATTTTTGCAAAATCCATGTTTAATTTATTATTTTGGGTGTGGGTTCTACTTCTATTTCAATTAGGATTTCTAAAATCCTATAAACACCCATTCAAATTCAAAAGTGGGAGAGCTTTGGGAGGGTGGTGACAGCCCTTTTTTTGGCATTCTTGAAAATCAAGATAGATGATTCATCAACAACAAAAGATCAAAGAGTTCAAGTTCATCAAATTGGGTTTTGTTTTTCTTTAGATTCTTTTTATCTATTGTTTGATATTCAAATGTTCATGGTTATAATTTTAGGTTTTATTATTTTTATTATAAATTAATTTATTCTACTAGGGCTACGATATAACCTAATCAATACGATATAACCTAATTAATTCAATATAGATTTTGTAATTTTATGCTATCAATTAAAGTTATTCATATGATGAGTTTATATTATTGAACTTAATGTATTGAAAGTCTGATAATCTTTTGATTGATTTAGTGATTTATGCATGAACTTGAGAAAGAATTGCATAAATTAGACCAATAATAATATAAACTATATGTTAGACTATGAGACCGAAAGGTAATTAGCTCACATGTGGTAGTGGAGGAAGAGAAGAGAGTTAGTAGCTCGCCCTTCTTAAGTTAGAGGTTTTCATAGAACTTAATACTCATTAGTTTATTTAAAATTACATAGAGATATGATTAATTTAACAAACAAGTGAATGATTAACTTGATATGAGAAAGCTAGTTAGTTAATTTAGGAAAATTCACTATCACATGCAATAACACTCAATAAATTTGTTTTGGAAGCATATTAGTCCAAAATTTATATTGATTGATTATGGTGAAATCAATGCTTTAATACCTCATATCTTAATTAACTTTATTTTAATTGTTATTTTCTTTTTATTATTTTTAATTAAAGTTTCTTCATATTTGATTGTTCAGATAAATTTAGATTAATTATTTTGGTACTTAATTAGATACAATTCTCGTGGGTTCGACACTCTTCTTATCATTATATTACTTAGAGCAACTAGTACACTAACCAAACCTTTTATGTCATTTCTAGTTATATTTCAAGTTGGAGCCATGTGATCTAATCAGTACTTTTTGATGACAAAATATTATTGTAAAAAAAGTTCCTTAGCTTAAGCATAGAAAATGCATAGATTGAATTTTTGAATTTCATAATTTAAATTCTCTTTGTACAAATTTCAATAAAATGAAATGAAAATTTGATTTCACTTCTTTCAACATCTCTCTCCATTTCTTTGAGAAAAAACTGAACATGATTTCAAAGCTCATGAGTTCTTGTGAGACTGTGAGAGATTTGAGTGAAACCTAAATACACTAAACACCTTAAATCTCATTGCAATGGAATCAAATATCAGCTTCACCACAAAGACCCCCATTTTTACTAGCCAAAATTACACAGTTTGGGCAAGGAAGATGAAAGAATATCTAAGGGCTTTCGAACTCTGGGAAGTGGTTGAGACAGACCGACAACTAGCTCCTCTTCCTCCAAATGCTACTTTTACTCATATGAAGAGACACTCAAAGGAGGTGTCAAGAGATACAAAGCCTTAACCTACTTACACTCAGCAGTGTTGTGGATGAAATTTCTAATAGAATTAACTTGTGAGATAACCAAAAAGGCATGGGACAAGTTGAAAGTAAAGTTCCAAGGCGATAACAAGCCAAGAAAAATGGAGGTTCTCAATCTGAAGAGAGAGTTTGCTCTCTTTAGAATGAAGGATACAGAGACAGTTAAGGAGTTCTTTGACTGACTAACGAAGGCAATGAAAGAGATAAGATTGATTGTAAGGGGAAGAACTATTTGATAAGACAGTAGTTGAGAAGGTTTTGGTGAGTCTACTAGAGAAATTTGGGCACAAGATCTGATCCTTGGAGGATTCCAAAGATTTGTCTCAATTCTCCTTGAATGAATTAATCAACGGATTGCAAGCCATGGAGCAAAGAAAGGTTTTGAGGCTTGAAAACTATGTTGAAGGAGCATATTTAGCAATTGACAGAGATAAAGCAACCATCAAAGATGATGAAAACAAGCAATTTAGTGACCAAAGAAACTGAGAAAAGGAAGGGTATCAAAACAACAAATATGAAAACAAAAAGGAGAGCTATGCACCTTTCTCTCATTGCAAAAAGAAAGGCCATTTCGAGAAATATTGTTGGTTTAGGCCTGGAGTTCAATGTAGAAAGTGTAAGCAGTTTGGACATGTTGAAAGAGTTTATAAAAAAGGTTTAGATTTAGATCAAGTTCAGCAAGCTAAAATTGTAGAAATTGTTGAAGAGGAAGAGCATCTGTTTATGGCTATAAAGACTTAAGATTGTAGTGTAGCCATCTTAAACACTGACTCTTGGTTGATTAATAATGGTTGTACAAACCACATGAACCCAAATGCAGCCATATTCAAAAGCCTTGACAGAAAACATAATTCAAAAGTCAAACTTGGAAATGGAGAATTAATGGAGGTCAAAGGCAAAGGAATAGCTGTTGTTGAGATACAAACATGTATCAAATACATTCATGGTGTACTGTTTGTGCCTAATATTAGTTATAACTCGATAAGTCTGGGTTAGTTGATTGAACATGGTTATGTCATGCATTTTTGTTAGAGCTCAGAAGGAAGAAAACAGATGGTGAAAAACAAGAAGAGATCAGTAGAAAGAGAGGAAAACTAGAAAATAAATATAAGGAGGGAACATGAACACCATAAATGCTTCAGTCTTCTCCTTTTTATTGTATATATTGTACATTGGTAATAGGTGAACAACTTACATCAAAGATCTTGTACATATCACATTACGAAAAGAAAGATAAATTATAATGATATGATTTTCACCTACTCCAACTAAAGCAAAATATAATTCCATTTAGCTAAGTATCTAATTAAAGTTCAAGTCTTCAACACTCCTGAATTTTTACTAGATACTCTGAGCTTGCTTATGAACATTTCAAACTTGAACTTTGATAAAGCCTTGGTGAATATATCAGCGACCTATTCATTAGTGTCACAGTAAACCATCTTAATTTCCTTACTCTACACCATATTCCTAAGCACATGAAATTTGACATTGATATGCTTAATATGGCCATATTGGACATTTAACATACAAGGTTGGGTCATTCTCACTCCATTGAAATCCTTGCTGAAGGAGTAATGAATCAATACTATTGTATTAGGATCTAGGTGCTTGCTTTAACCCATATAAAGCCTTTTTAAGCTTGTAAACCTTGTCCTCATGACTAGAAATAATAAAGCCCTCAAATTGTTACACATAAATGTCTTCCTGCAAATGACCATTCAAGAAAGCTGATTTGACATCCATATGGTAAATTGTCCAACCAAAGTTTGCAAATAAAGCAATCAACATTTTGATTATGTCATGCCATGCAATTGGTGCAAAAGTATCACCATAATCAATTCCAACTTGCTCAACATATCCTATCACTACCAATTTGGCCTTTTGCTTGTAAATGGAGCCATCGAGATTCATCTTGGTTCTAAACACCCATTTGACTCCAATTGCATTCTTTTCTTGTGCTAAGGAAGTCAATTCCCAAGTATCATTTTTGTCAATCATATGTATCTCCTTCTACATTGCATGCCTCCATATGTCATGCTTGGAACCTTCTGCATAAGTGTTGGGCTCTAAAACAGCCAAATTGCATCTTTCATAAATCTCAGACAAAGATTTAGTTTTCAAGATAAGGGAGTCATGGTGAGCATCAACATCAGTTACATTAGAAGCTGAAATTTTCTTTTTAGAAGCTTCTGCATTATTATTGGTAAAGGCTACATCACCATTCTTCACAACAACTCTTTGTCCCAATCCCAGTGACAATCTTCATCAAGTTATACATCCTTGTGAACTAAGACTTTTCTAGATTGCAAGTTATATACCTTGTGGCCTTTTGATTTTGTAGAACAACCCATTAGAATGCCAGTTTCAACTTTATTATCAAGCTTGGTTCTCTTTGCATCAGGTACATGAGTATAGAAAATTGAACCAAAAATTTTCAAATGATGTGTAGAAGTCTTAACACCACTTCAATAGGTGTTTTGCCTTACATAGCCTTAGTAGGCAAACCATTCAACAAATATATAGCTGTGCAAACAGCCTTTACCCAAAAATTCTTAGGCAACTTCTTTTCATGTAACATACATCTAGCCATCTCCATAATTATTCTACTCTTCCTCTCAGAAATTTCATTATGTTGAGGAGTATAACGAACAGTTAACTGATGTCTATCCTTTCATCCTCACAAAAATTGTTAAACTCCTTCGAAGTGTATTCTTTTCCATTGTTAGATCTCAATGTTTTGATTTTGCAACTACTTTGGTTCTTAACAAGTACTTGGAACTTTTTAAACATAAAGAAAACCTATGCCTTGCTACTCATATAATACACCCAAGTCATCCTAGTGTAATCATCAATAAAAAGAATGAAATAAAGATTATGACTAAGCGAGGCAGTCTACATTGGACCACATACATCTGTGTGAACTAACTCAAGTTTTTGGCTTACTCTCCAAGAGCTATTGATGGGAAAAACCTATATATGCAGCGTCCCAAATTGACAACTTGAACATACATCATCATTCACACGAATTTCTGGTAAGTCTTTACCAAGCTCATTAGATTGAAGGAACTTAAGAGACCTCAAGTTAAAGTGGCGATATCTCTTGTGCCATAAAGAATTTTCATTAGATTTTAATACATAAGCAGCATGCAAGGAAAAAGAATTCCATGTAATAAGAAAGCTATTCTCTACCATCTTGATTCTACCAAGTTCAGCACCATGAGAATCATAGATATAACATGCATCATTAACAAACAAAATTGAATAGCCTTTCCTAAGCATCTATGCAACACTCAATAGATTTTGACTCAAGGAAGGTATAAAGAGAACATCATGAATATACTTTGTATCTTTCTTAGTTTGAACAGCCACACTATCCTTGCCTTCTAATTACACAATTGAGCCATTTCCAAGCTTCACCTTGATTGTCACTAACTTGTCCAATTCAAAAAAAATTGCTTCATTATTTGCCATATGACAAGAACAACCATTGTCTACAAACCATGAACACTTGTTAATTGAACCAGAAACATGTGAAGCCATAAACAAGTGATCTTTTAACTTTATTTCCCACAAAGTGAGCTTGTGCTTGCTACTACTTTGTCTATATTGATTTCCCTTAGGTCTACAAAATTTCTCAATGTGACCATATTTTTTGTAGAATCTACATTGCACTTGTGGCTTCCCTTTGTACTAGCAATCCTTGCCATTATGATTAGTTCTTTTGTAGATTTGACATGGAGGAAACTTATCTTTCTTAGGTGACTGAGACTGTGTAGCCACCATTTTTCCTTTGTCTACTCTTCCATATTACTGCTTCTTTTCAAAGGATGGTGCTATTGGCTTCCACTTCTACAGGGCTTGGAAAGCACTTTCACGAGCAGCCATGTTTTCAATTCTAAGCATAGCCCTTTGTTCATGAGCTTGCAACTTGCTGATCAATTCATAAACAGTGAGAGTCTTCAAATCATAAGATTCTTCTATAGCTAATATTTTTGGCTTAAATTTCTCAGAGAGGCTCACAATCATTTTTTTCACAACTCTCTGGTCTAGAAAATCTTCACCATGTAATCTTATTTGGTTCACAACATCCATAAGCCTGTTGGAGTATTGGTGAATGGTGTCAGTCTCTTTCACTCTCATCATTGCAAACCCCTTCAAATTCACAATCTTTTGGCCTTTAATCCTTTCATCACCCTCAAATTCCTTCTAAAGTGTTTCCCATGTTGCTTATGTTGTTTTGCTCTCATAATTCTGGGAAATATCTCATCTGCAATAGCACTATAGATGAATGAAAGAGCCTTGTATGAACCAACTACATACTCTACATGTTGCTTTATTTGAGCTATTGATGGATTCTAAGGCAATTGAGGTAGATTAAAGCCCTTTTCCACAAAATCCCACACATCATTTCCCTTAAGAAATGCCTTCGTTTTGATGGCCCAAACATCATAATACTTCCATGTAAACAAAGGAGGGTTTGACAAGGAACCACCATGCTAACTTGAAGAAGAAGACATAGCTGTGACAGTTGATTACACAGCACACTCCCTCACATACACTCATGTTTCACTCTCTTGTAGGTCCCTCAAGAATGCTTGCTCTAATACCACTTTGTTGGAGCTCATAAGCAAGAAAATAAAAGGTGAAAGACAAAGAGAGATTAGCAGAAAGAAAGGAAAACTAGAAAATAAACACAAGGAGGGACGTTGAAGACCATACATACTTCAATCTTCTTCTTTTTATTGTATATATTGTACATTGGTAGTAGGTGAACAACTCACATCAAAGATCTTGTACATATCACACTACAAAAAGAAAGATAGATTATAATGCTATGATTTTCACCTACTCCAACTAAAGCAAAATATAGTTCCATTTAGCTAAGTATCTAGTTAAAATTCAAGTCTTCAATAATTTTCATGACAAAATATGTGAAGTTTAAGATAAATCTAGTCCAAAATTGTTCCCTATTAAAATGAATGAAAGAAGTTTTTCTATTCAATAGAAACAAATTGAAATTAATCCAAAGGCTAGTGTTGTTGATGTGAGCAAAAGTGTGATGAAAATGCAACTTGGAACTAGGAAAGTTCACAAATTATTGCTGTAGATTAGGTTCCTATAGCAAATGATGAACCAGCATTTGATTTTGAGAATTATGAAGTTGAATAGGTGAATGACAATGAATCTGATGATGATTTTGCTATTAGAGGGACTAGAACACTAACTGATATCTATGAAAGGTGTAATCTAGTCATTGAAGAACCTGCAAATTATTTAGAGCTATAAGATCAATGGCCTCAAGAGTTACAATGTAGGAGGAGTTTGCTATGAAGAGTTGTAAACCTGTTAATACTTCACTGGTTCCAGGAGAAAAATTCGAAAATGAAGTTTAGTTAATCTACTATAGTTTAGAGGAGCAGATAGTTGATATTTTTACAAAACGATTATAGAAGTCCAGGTTTGAGCTATTAAGAGAACAACTTGGAATGTGCAACCTTGATGCCAAGGAGGAGTGATGAGAGTTGCATGAAGCAGCTTTGGTGGAAGTAGCATTGGTGGAAGTAGCAGTATATTAGTGCCATCAAGTTGCACAAGTTTAGTTTAGTTAAACTAAAACTAGCCAAACCTTTTGTGTCCTTTCTAGTTATATTTCAAGTTGGACCATGTGATCTAATGGCTACTTTTTTATGACAAAATATTATTGTAAAAGAGCTCCTTAGCTTATGTTAGAGATATGAGAATCTCACTATTATGAGATTACCATGTATATATGTATCTAGTATTAATTATTTTCGTATTGTATATTGATTTCTTGACTTGATCCTAAAGTTAAGGAGACCTATTGTAATCTGTATATATTGTCATAGTAGTGGAATGCAAAGGTATGAGCTTCTCATCAGTTTTACATGGTATCAGAGTGGGTTACAAAACTCGATAAACAACCATTATTGATGGCAAGGTTTTGCCGCAGACTACCTCACCCTTAGAAATTTTTTCATCATCGCTATCATGGCTGATGAAACTCCAAAATCCTGCAAAATCCAGAAACAAACTTCCTCATCACCTTATTTTCTCAACTCATCCGATAGTCCAGGAAACATTTTAGTTTCGTGCCCACTTAAGGGGGAAAATTATCCCACATGGCTTCGGGCAATGTCGAATGCACTTCGAGCAAAGAACAAGTTTGGTCTTGTTGATGGATCAATTTCCAAACTTGATGATGATGATCCAGATGCACAAGCTTGGGACAAATGCAACTCAATGGTCACCTCTTGGTTGTTTAATTCTATTGTTCCAGAATTACTTGATGGTGTTGCAAACTTAGAGAAGGCTTGTGATGTGTGGATTGACTTAGAAGAAAGATTTTCACAAGGCAACGCTCCAAGAGTACACGAACTGAAGAGGGAGATAGCCTTTGCACAACAAGGTAATTTATCCGTTGCTGCATATTGTACCAAGTTAAAGGGTCTATGGGATGAATTAGGAACCTATTCAAAGGTTCCAAAATGCTCTTGCGGTGCAGCCAAGGAATTTGTGGCTGAAAGAGATGAAGAAAAGCTACACCAATTTCTTATGGGCTGAAATGATTGTTACAGCATTGTTCACTCACAAATTCTAAGCATGGATGCACTGTTTGGATTGAACAAGGCATATGCTTTTACTGACAGTGAGTCACGACCCTTCAATTGAATCAGCTACTTTTACTGTGAAAAATTCAACTATCCAAGGAGACAACGTGAACAAATCTCAAGATCAACCACCAAAATGGAAGAAGGGTGCTAATATGAATAGAATTCAAGATCAGTCCACAAACTGGAAAATTGGTACTAAACTAAGGTGTGACCATTGTAAGAAGGTTGGCCATACAAAGGATAAATGCTTTGAGTTAATTGGATATCTAGCAGGTTGGCAAAACAGGGGGAGTTCTTTCAAGGAACATTATGGATTTTCTAATGTAGCAAATAATGCTACCATGGTTGATAACGCTATAATGGATCAATCTAATGCTTCTCCATCAAAATTGAGCTCATCTACATCTCCAGTCACAAGGTTAACTCTGAACAATATGACCAGTTAATGTCCTTACTCTCTAAACAACCCAGTGTGTCAAATTTTGTTGGTAAGAGCTCCCAAAATCCTTCTAATAATTTCTTTTGGATTATTGATAGTGGTGTTTCAGATCATATGACTTGTCACAAAAATCTTTTGCTTAATCCTAATTCTTCTCAGTGTTTTCAGTTGGTTCAATTACCAAATGGTTCCAACCTCAATGTTGATTGTAGTGGGGATCTTCAATTCTCCTCCCACATCCTTTTAAATAATGCTCTTTATATTCCCTCATTCACTTGTAACCTTCTTTCTGTTAGTGAGTTAACTAAAGCTCTTAATTGTGTGGTAACTTTCTTTCCTAACTTCTGTGTTTTACATGACCTCAAAACGAAGAAATTGATTGGAACGAGTGAGATGAAAGATGGATTATATTATTTCAATGAATTGAAAGTACCTATCCTAGCAACTAGTGTTGTTTGTGAATCTCTTGATGTATGGCATCAATGTCTGGGTCACCCCTCTGTCGGTTGTTTATCTTTAGTTCCTAAACTTTTTGGTTTATCTTTTAATTCATTAAATAAGTGTTGTGATATTTGTCATCATGCCAAATAGACAAGAAATGTTTTTCCTTTGAGTTTCAATAAATCAGTCTCTCTTTTTGCTTTATTACATCTTGATGTTTGGGGTCCATGCAAAACTTCTTCCCTTTCAGGAGCACAATATTTTTTTACCACTGTGGATGATTATAGCCGCTGCACTTGGGTTTATTTGATGAAACACAAATCTGATATTTTTCACTATTTTTCAATTTTTCATGCCATGGTTAAGACTCAATTTAATTGTGATGCACTAAAATCACCCTAACAAGTGGATTAGTCACTCCAAGTAATATAATGATGAGAGAGTGTCGAACCTATGAGGATTGTATCTAATTAAGTACAAAAATAATTAATCTAAATTTATTTGAACAATCAAATAAGGAAAAACTTTAATTAAAAATAATAAAAAGAAACTAACAATTAAAATAAAACTAACTAAGATATGAGATACTAAGGCATTGACTTCACCATAATCAATTAATATAAATTCTGAATTACTAAATTGTTGAGTGTTATTGCATGTGATGGCGGATTTTTCTAAATTAATTAATCAGCTTTCTCAAGTTAAGCTAATCCTTCACTTTTTTGTTAAATTAATCACATCTCTATGTAATTTTAAACAAACTAATGAGTATTAAATTCTATAGAAACCTCTAGCTTAAGAAGGGGGAGCTCCTAACTCTCTTTTCTTCCTCCACTATCACATGTGAACTAATTACCTCTCGATCTCATAGTCTAACACACGGTGTGTTAACATTATTATTGGTCTAATCTACGCAATTCTTTCTCAAGGTCATGCATAAATTACTAAATCAATTGAAAGATATCAATTAAAAGATGATCAGGCTTCCAATGCATTAAGTTCAATAATATAAACTTTTCATGCGAATAACTTTAATTGAAAGCATAAAATCACAAAATCTATATTGAATTGATTAGGCTACATCGTAGCTCTAGTAGAATAAATTAGTTCATAATAAAAATAATAAAATCTGAAATCATAGTTATGAACATTCAAATATTAAACAATAGATAAAAATCTAAGGAAAAACCAAAACCCAATTTGAGGAAATCGAACTCCTTGATCTTCTATTGTTGATGGAATCTCTATCTTGATCTCCAATAATGCCCAAACGAGGGCTGCCACCAGCCTCCACCAAGCTCTGTTAATTCTGAATTTGTATGGGTATTTATAAGGTTTTAAAAAGGTTAAGTACCATTTTTGGTCCCTCTACTATAGGAAAAAGCCCCTTTTTAGTCCTTGTACCGAAAAAATCTCTTTTTTGGTCTTTACTGTTCACAAATCCGGCCCCTTTTTAGTCATTCCGTTAAATTTTGGCTGATGTGGCAGGTTAATTAACGAAAAATTTTATTTTTTTTCTTTACTTAAATTACGTGTGAAATCCATCTGGCAAAACTCGATGACATGGCCAAATTTTTTATCTTTAATTACCAATTTACCCTCGTTTTCTTCCCCCATCCTCTCCTTCCTTCAACCTTTTTTATCTTTTTTTATCTTTTTTTTCTTACCTTTAGGTGAACCTAGGAGCCTGGGTTCGTCGCGATGAACCCAGCTCCTAGGTTCGTCGTGAACCCATGAGCAGCTAATGCAAAATTTTTCGATAACATTGTCAACGTCAGTTTAGCCCGAATTTCTCGTGATCTTTCTTCTCTTAATCCGTGCAAAAGGTTACGATTTCGGTTACTATCGTCGCCTTTCCATCTACCTAGTCAATTTCTTCTTATCTTCAAGTTGTGTTAAAAAAACCAATTATTTTTCATTCATGTAGACTCTGGAATTGTTCACGTTGATTGATCCTTCTTCCCGTGGGGAAAGAGAGGAATCAGTCGTCGTCTTCGATTGTTTCTGGTGGCGATGGAGGATAGTAGCTGCAGAAAGGACGTGAGGTTCGAGGATGGAGAGTACGAGATTGAGGAATTGGGAGAACACATCAAATCGTCGAGAGCGAGCAGATTCGATCTATTGGAAAACGTATTTGGCATCGGTACCGACGCGCAGAGGAAGTTCAGTCACGAAACACTCATCAACGGCATCAGAGATCTATCCAAAAGCTTCGTCATTCATCCTGATAACAAGTTCCAAATCTGTTCCCTCTTTTTAATTTCATCAATTACAGGTGAGAGACGAATGCCCATCGTTTCCCGCCAAGTGTTTGTAAATTGGATTGATTTGCTACGTCAGCACGAAGGATGGATGTGATCAGTTTGATTTTCTAGTTTAGGCCATTGACATTGAGTGCTGGAATTTCAGATCCTCAATTTTCAATTTCTTGAAATTTTTGCTGCTCTTAGGTTCATTTCTGCTTCTGTTGTTGGATGTTTCTAGAGCTATTTGTTTGAGAAGAACATGCTTTCTTTTTTTTGAGAAGAACATGCTTTCTTTTTTTTGGCAGGGATTGAGAACCCAGCTTGCGCCTGGGTATGTCGCGAACCCAGGCACGAGCTGGGTTCATTGCCAACCCAATCACACGAGTTGGGTTCATTGCCAACCTAGTCGTGCGAGCTGGGTTCATCTTGGGTTGGGTTCATCACACCTGAAGGTAAAAGGAAAAAAAGACAAAAAAAAAAAAAAAAAAA
>BPVZ01000241.1:166713-181995 GCA_020521535.1 Rubroshorea leprosula | reverse complement strand
CAAATGACAAAGCAAGTGAACAAAGGCCTGAAACACCTACTCAACCTTTCTTCAGTGAGAAGGTTAGTTATTTCCTAAAAATTATTTATTTTACTTCTCTTTACAGAGTTTTCATACTTTTGATGTTGATACTGCTATATTATCTCGCATAATTACCTTTATAAATATGTTAATTACTTTAAATGATTGTAGCTTGAAATTCTTCCACTTCCTCACTCAAAAATTAAGGTAAAATTACTAATTTAAGAAAACTGGTTGATTGCCAAAATTATGTTAAACTATCCTAAATGTATATGCATGTCATTTCTCATGTTCTTGCTTTGGGATTGTCATTTCATTCGTTCACAAATAAATACATTCCAAACCCAATGCACAGTCAAAATTTGTAGAATAGTGCAGTTACCTCTGGTTTATTCTGTTGCATTGGCCTTATGATGAAAGTTTTGCTTTTGTTCATCTTCTAACCTCTTTTGTTGGTCAGTCTCAAAGCACGAAGAGCAAGATTTAGACACCGATCTGGATAAACAACAATCCACCTTGGCTTTTGTCCACATTAATGATCTCCTTCCAATCAATTTGAGAGCCATATCGACAAACTAGTCCTCCCCTTTAAATAACCTTTCATTCTTGCATTTCCATACAATCCAAGTTATAACAGCATAGTAAAGACCAAGCTTTCCTCTTAGATTTGCCTACCACCCCAAAATTGACTGATCATATAACTGGATTATACTATGTGGAAATGTATGGAGCTAAGACCCTACCAATAGTTCCTACTGTTGAGGAACACATTGATCGACTCCTCCGACTCTACCATGTTTAACATGTTTGACCATCCTTTTTCTAATCCATCAACAAAATGATAAGCTTTTACTACAAAATGAATTCTATGTTGTGCAGGTTGTGTTACCAAATCTAGAGGAGCTGCAATTACGTTGGATGAATGTTAACATCAAATGGCACCCTTCAATAACACATTTATGTGTGGAGAAACTGAAGAAATTGATCATTCAAGGCTGTGATAATTTGGAGTATTTATTTTCATCTTCTATAGCTAGAGGTCTAGTGATGCTCGGTCTAGTTGAAATAAGGGAGTGTAAGAGGATGAGAGAGATAATTGTCACAGATAATGCAGAAGAAAAAGAGAATTTAATTTTTCCTCAATTGAACTTCCTATTGCTAAAAGACCTTCGAAACATTGTTGGATTCTACTCAGGGAATTGTATTGTTGAATTTCCATCCTTGAAGCAATTGCAAGTACTGAACTGCCCAGAGTTAGAAGGATTCATTGTTAAATATTTTGCAAGCACAAATATCACTGATGACAAACAACCATTCTTCAATGAACAGGTAAATTTTACTCATTTCACTAGCATTTTGTCTTTGCATTAATTTAAGGAACTAATCTAAATGTGGCATGATGCATTCATTATGTAGGTTGCTTTTCCCAGCTTGGAAAGTCTGACTCTTACCCACTTGAAAAACTTGAATATCATATGGCACAACCAATTCCATGCAGATTCCTTTGGCAAACTAAAATCATTAACGATTGAAAATTGTGAGAAGTTATCCACTGTTTTTCCATCTGCTGATATGCTGGGAAGAATATGGAAATCCCTAGAGAAGTTAATTTTATCTTTTTGTGGCTCGCTAGAAGTAGTATTTGGAATTGTCGAGTTCAATGTCAAACAAACACATGCTATAATAGACACAAAGTTGAGAGAATTGAATATTTATGCTATACCAAAATTGAAGTATGTGTGGAATAAGGATCCCCAAGGCATACTCACTTTCCACAGCTTGGAATCAATAGAGGTACAACACTGTGGCAGACTCCAAATTTTGTTTCCAGCTTCAATAGGCAAAAGCCTTTCGCAACTTCAAAAGCTACATTTATGGAGGTGCGGGGTGGAGGAAATTGTTACAATAGGAGAACAGGGAATTGAAGCAATTGTTAACTTTGAACTTCCTCGAGTATCAAGTCTTGAACTTGGGGGGCTACCACGACTCCAATGTTTTTATCCAGGGCAGCACACAACAGCGTGGCCAATGTTAAAAAAGTTTTACTTTTCCTGTTTCAATCAAGTAAAGAGAACAGATGGCAGTTGGCAACTTGACTTCCCTGTACAACTATCGCTTTTCTCCATAGAGAAGGTACATAGCTTCTTTACCAAAATAAATAATAAAAGAATTCCTTGCTTCCAATATATATAATGAAATGAGAGTAATTTCTAGTAATCTACTATACATGGAAATAATATTGAATTGCAGTAGTAATTACTTGTTTGGTAAGACCTAAATGGTTTTCTTGGTAAAATATTGTTTATGTGACAAATGCATGTGACAATTCAGATTATTTCTTTTATTGTGCCGTTATTGTTTTGGAATCTTTATGTTATTAGATTTTAAAGTATTTGGTATGTGAATATGTGATATAACTAACTCTTGCCACCCAAAAATGTAGTATAGAGCAGTTTTTATTCTTTCTTTTTCTTTTTTTTTTTCCTATTAGCAACGAAAAGAGATGTTTTTATTCAATAGGCAATAAAAGTATATTGGTTGCCGTGTTAAATAATGAACAATATTTTTTAATAGTTTTCTCCTTTTCATAAACAAAATAAAATCTCATTAAGGAAAAACATACAACTTATACATTTTATTGCATTGGATTCCTTTCTAGCTCACATCTCAGTTGGAAGAATTGTCATTAACAAGACATGACATTACAGTGATATGTGAACACCAATTTAAAGAAGACCTCTCTTTCAATATCAAAGTCCTTCAAATTCGTGATTATCTTGATAATGAGTCAGATGTTTTACCCATCAAATTCCTACAAAGATTCTGCCATCTAGAAGATCTTGTCGTGAACTGTTGTAATTTTAAAGAGCTGTTCCCTTCAAAAGGAGAAGTTGAAGAACAAGAGAAAGACATTGAAATTGAGACACTCTCAAGGATTAAAACATTAAATCTAACGATCCTTCCACATCTCAAGCATATATGGAGCCATGACTCATCAATTGTTCTTCAAAATCTTGGAACTCTTCGAGTTTTTAGATGTGAGAGTTTGATTAGCTTGACAACATCACCTGCCTCTTTCCAGAATCTCGTAACTTTGAATATAATCAGCTGTGGAGCAATGGTAAACTTGGTTTCCATCTCGATAGTCCAAAGTCTGGTGCAGTTAGAAAGAATGACTGTAGCATGGTGCTACATGTTGACTGAAATAGTTGAAAATGAAGGAAATGAAACGCAAGATTTGATCATGATCACTTTTACTAAATTAAGATTTTTGAAACTTGCACACTTGCCAAGATTAGAAAGCTTTTGTTCAGGGAATTTCACCTTCAAATGTCCATCTTTGAAAAAGTTAATTGTGATTCAGTGCCCAAAATTGATGATCTTCAATGAGGGTGACCTAGACACACCACTACTACAGAGAGTAGAATTAATTGAAGGAGAGGACAAGTGGCGTTGGGAAGGTGACCTTAATACCACCATACAAAGAATGTATATGGAAGAGGTATGAATTGCATTCTAGATATTTTTGAAGCCAGCATTCTTTTTATAAAAAATTATTTGATTTATTTATATTTCGTTATATATAACTACCATTTTTTTTTTTTGGGCACTTGCATAGGTTGGATTTGCTGGGTTACAACATTTGATGCTGTCAAATTTTCCCAAGTTGTTGGAAACATGGCATATCAAGAATCCTCAAGAACTCTTAGATTTTAGACAACTTCAGGTGTTGGAAATTTGTGATTGTAGCAAGTTCAGGTACCTATTAACGGATTCAATGGCCTTGGGCCTCGTGCAACTCTTTCAGTTAATAGTAAAAAATTGTGGAACAATGAAACAAGTGATAATGGGAGAAGGAGCAAAATATAAAATGGAATTCCCACATCTTTGGTTGATCAATCTAGAATCTTGCTCAGATTTGACAAGTTTCTATGTCGGAAGTCATAGTCTTGAGCTTCCACAATTAAGTGATTTTATTGTAAAGGACTGCCCAAAGATGGTCACATGTGCTGCTTCTACATCCTCAGAAGAGCACGACAAAGAGGACTATCAATACCTCCTTAGCAGCAAGGTCAGTTTCTTTTCTTCTTTTCCCTTTTCTTTCTTTTTTTTTTTTTTTACAGCAACATGGTTTATTTTTTATATTTATTTTTTGTAATTAAGATTTTACAGCATATTTATGTTTGCTTTTCGCATGTCAGTGTTACCATCTCTAGCTACCTCTTTAACCACATGAATGAATCTCCCCATATAAGTTCCACTTAATATACGGTTAGAAAATAAAGATTCTTGGCTGGTACATCACCACTTAAAATGTGAAGTTACTCAAGTTTAAAAATAAGATTATTGATCCAAATAATATATTTTTTTCTTTTTTGCCCTGCATTGACCCAAATAATGTTTAAGTCTAAAAAGAGTTGGCTATTTTCTACTCAAAATATCAATTTACTTCACATAATTGCACATCATTTTCATGTTCTTGCTTTTGGATTATCCTTTAATCAATAATAAAAAAAAAAGAACTTTTTCATGAGGTTTCTATTAGCATGAAGTTTCTATTAGGTTGAGTTTTTCTCAACTTGGAGTTTTTGAAGTTGTCTTCAGTTAAAATTAAGCAAATACGATAGTCATCTTCTTGTTGTCTTATATTAATAGACTAACTAAGAATCTTTGCAGGTAGAGACTCCTAACTTGGAGTTTTTGAGTTTGTCTTCGAATAACATTCAACAAATTTTGGACAATTCAATTCTAGAAATCTCTTCTTTTGTCCAAAATTTAAGAAAGTTGTGTGTGGAGGGTTGTGGTAATTTGGAATATCTATTGACATCCTCTATGGTTAAGAGTTTTGAGCAACTGAATTGGCTTAAGATTTGTGATTGTAATATGATGGAAGAGGTAATACATGTAGAAGAATCAATGGATGAGGAAAGGATGTGCAAGATTTTCTTCCCTAACCTGGAGTTCCTATTGCTCCAAGACCTTCCAAAACTCACAAGATTTTGTTCTGGAAATTACTTGGAATTACCATGCCTTTGGAAACTTAAGATAAGCAAGTGCCCTGTGCTGAAGACTTTCATCTCTAGCTTCTTTTTTGGAGACATGATAGCTAGTTCTGAAAATGTCAAAAACACTTGTACACTTTCTCTCTTTGATGCAAAGGTGATTTCTCCGTTATTTTTTTCCCTTTATTTTTTGCTTTTTAATATCTTATAATGCTATTATTATTTTCTTAAAGTTTTACACTTGAAAAAAAATTAGATTCCAATATTTTCATTCCATTACATATATAATTATGTTTAATTTTAATTGAATTATGTAAATCTTTAGGTGGCATTCCCCAAATTAGAGCGTTTGGTAATTGAACATGTGAAGAGCTTGAATAAGATATGGAACAACCAGCTCGAAGTAGATTCTTTTTGCCAACTAACTTTGGTGAGTGTGGTTTCATGTGAAAAGTTATTAAATATTTTCCCATTTAGTATGTTGAAAAGGCTTCAGAGACTAGACAAGCTCCAAATATGGAACTGTGATTCACTTGAAGAGATACTTGAGTCTCATGAACCTGGTGTTAGCCAATCACAAGCTCAAAAGGCCACTCCGCTACCTTTGTTGGAAACCGTCACATGCTTGGAGGATGATGTGAAGGATAAGATTGTCTTTAGCAAACTCAAGTATTTGCAACTTTGTGGTCTGCCTAGACTTTCAAGCTTTTGCTCGGTTAAATGCAAGTTTGAGTTCCCATTTTTGGAAGATGTGATTTTGATGGATTGTCCAAGTATGCAGACTTTCTCCATGGATGAAATAAGGACACCAAAAGTACAAAAAGTAAAATTGACTAGAGATGAAGATGAAGGCTTTTGGGATGGCAACCTAAACTCGACCATACAACTACAGTTCATGTAAAAGGTATGCATTAATTCAAAAGATCTCCTTAGGTTTTTCCTTTTTTAAGTTCTATCTCTTTTTCTTTTTTACACAAATCTTCATTTAGAGTCTTCAAAATAACAAGAAAAACTAGAAAGGTATGTATGAACGCTTAATAGATCATGATTTTAAAAAGGAAAATTTTTACTACAATTTTTCCTTTCACTGTCAGTATTATGTTGTTGTTATATCTGCAGAGTCAAGGTGATTCTAAAAATTGAGATCAAAGAAATTGCGGCTCATGTCCTTTCCAAGTGAAATTTGACGGTGAGTTGGTCTTATGCTTCCATCATCTCTCTACACTTGTTTGATAAAGGTACATCTCTCGTAAACATGCATGGAGGTATATTGAGGCTGCTTGCTTAGTTCCTTGCAGGTCTGAATGGTGTACGCATCAGTTGGATGTGAAGTTGTCACATTGCTTGGTGGCCAGAATATTACCTCACTAACTAAAATTGATCCCTTTTTTCTACCAAAAAAAACAGGGAAAAAAGGACAGATTTTTTCTATTTCTCGAACTCATGTGCAACTTGTACTATGTATTATTAAATTCATTCAAAGACTTTAAATTTATGGGTTTTTTTATAGTATTAAAGAGAATATCCTTCAAGAAAACAACTGTTGCTTTCTTATACATACTTGCATGATAAAAAGTACATTTCTTATACATATGGAACTATATATATTGAGAAGTTGCTTTCTTAATTCCTATAAGGTCTGAATGCTAGTCATAAGTCATAAGTTGGATATGAACTTTACAAAGTTGCCACATTGCTTGGCGCCCAAAATTAAATTGTCTATCCTTTATAGTGTTTTCCAGATAAAGAGAGTATCCAGAAGACAAATGTTACTTTATAATTATCAATTGGGTTATGATGTAATTTGTTTCTAATTAGAATATGGTTTGTTCATTTTGATGGGTTTGCTACATTCTTTTTCTTTTATACACAAAGCAAACCATAATTTTAAATATAAATTTTAGCTTTCACATGCACAACAGATTTTGGTGCCTCAGGTATTTCCTTTTCCTTTTGTGATACATAGTTCCCTGGGAGGTTCACATGTTTTTTACTGTGTGTGATAATAGGCGACACAAGATGAGACAGATTGAGCCACTTTGCATATTGGAGATGTGCATTTGCATACTTAAAGCACACTCCTTATAGATGATTCTTTAAGTGATATTTGGTATCAATGGATGAGCTTCCATTCCCTGCGGTTTCCCATTTAACTTTTGGATGTAATTTGATCTAATGCTTTTTGCACAGCAAGTGATTGAGAATTACAAAAAATTTTTCTTTTCATAAATAATTCTTTCATGCATATCAATTCACACCCAATCATGCATTATTACCAGTAGATGAGACTGAACCTGGATATAATTGTGTGAATCATGTTTCCAGCATCCTCAAATTTCTTGCCAACTTAATATCAAGCCGTCAAAGCAGAAAATAAACTTCAACCTCATTATATTAATTTTCCTTTTAGATACTAGACTGAAAAATTGCCCTACATACAAATTGGAATAGTAAAATCAACCAAACTTACATCCACAATGATACCGAATACCAAACACAAATCACCAAGTAACAAATACCCTCTTGTCAGCCATATGGTCTGATGATAAAATTACTTGTACTCTTAACCACAAGTTAAAGATTCAATTCCTAATCTCTAGGTACCCAAAAACAACAAATACCCTCTTAAACATGTTGATACAACCACATGACAAACTATCAAATAACTTAACTGAGGAATGCTACTCCCCTATATAAGTCGGCTTACCTAAGCAAGAACAGTTTCGTATTCATTTTCTTCTTGGCAGCATTCATGCATCTAGTACCGGTCACACCTGATTAAAAACAATGAGTAAGGTTCAAGAATAATCCTTATCAGAACAAAAAACTTTAAAGGCTTCAGGCACAAAACAAAGGGTAATAAAAATAAGGCAGGCAAATATCTATCACTTGGTTTTGAGGTGAAGATCAAGATTCAAATCCAAGCAATAACTAACAAGTCATAATATAATTAGGTACTAAAAGAATGTCATCCCTTCATCAGCTCATCATAATCAAACAATAGTCAAGATATTTTAGAATTTAGATGAGATTAAAAAAAAAACAGGGTTTTTTATGTGAAGAAAAACAGCATTAGAATCTACAGTACAGGTGTTTGCTACCGCCCTATGCCTTAAGCATGATTGGTTCTGGGTCTATTCAAGATTTACAACCATTTCTCTATACTGTATTCCAATAATAAGGGAAATATACTACAGATGATAGCACTCAAAAAGGCTGAGTAAGATTCTTATCCTCATGCTTTATTTAGAACAATACATTCAAAACTAGCCAATATGTTAAGTCTCGTTGAACATAAAAACTTAAGATCAAAACTTTTAACTCAATATTTCTTTTCTCAAGTTTGGTCATTTTGTCTACAAACAATTATAATTAGCTTATTGAGCATATAAGCTCCAAAAAAATAAAAAAATAAAGAAAAGAAGGATTTAGCTTCAGGCTAAAAGAGTTTCTACGTTGCCAAAATCATAAAGGATTGTAGCTCCCATCCTCAAATACATTTGATGCAACTGTCCCTGGCTTTTATCTTATATTAAGCTTCTTGGACTCAAATACTAGCTAGAGTTCAGCATTAAATTTGAAAACAATGGTAAAAGACTCAGGTTGGCACATTTTACAATAATAGAAAACAAATATTATATTATATTACACATTTAATAAATTAAAAAAAGATCACAAAACAATACTAATAATATGTTGTACAAGCATGGGATATTGTTAAACAAGTACCTGTGGCGATCATGATCCCTGGAGCGTTCCCTAGACCTTGAATGTGACCTGTGGCGGCTTCTAGAATCATAAGTCCGAGAGCGCTCATAATCCCTGTCACGATCTTGATCACTATGCCTGTCACGGTCCCTGCTCCTACGATCATAATCCCTCCCTCAGTCATGGCTATTCCCTCGGTCTCGATCCCGACTTGATTCTCTCTCATGATCTCTGCTTCTTTCTTTTTATCTATACACCACCAATAAAAAGGATATCACAACACCCCCCCTCACCACCCAATGGTTTACCAAAGGCAAAAGGAAAAGAAACCATAAGAGGATTACCTCCTGTCATCATACCGGTCAAGTTTGCGGCTCTTGTTTCTCTCTTCCTGAGAAAACAATAATCAGCAAATACTACTGAATGCTTCTTTCAAAAACCTAAATGCCAATTCAATTTAGCAAAATATAACATGGCACAAGGACCATTAGGAAAGAATTCTAATGGTGGTAAGCATAATTAGTAGGCAACTTACCCTGACCAAACCAGGCCTTCATCAGATTTGTTGTCACAGATTTTAAACATATGAAAAGCTCTTTTTTTTTTCTTACATTACTTGCAACAAACTCCTTTCTTGTACTTCTCTCCTATTTGATTTCATGTTTCCTTTTTCTTTCATTCTTTCAGCAGAAAAAACTAATCTATCAAAATTGATTAAGCACCAAGACATTTAATATTTGATGCATTTTAAGCCCGATATGCACAGACAAGGTAGAAAATAGTATGTTTTAAAGTCCAACATCGACAAACAATCAAAAGAAATTGAAAACTGGAAGATATTATTCTTCTCTGAGGTCAGAAAAACTCACAGATGATACTAACTGAGAATCTGTATAGAAGAATGAGAAACATTATACCAGCACCTGACCAACATATTCGCAATACAAACTTAAAGGGATCTGGAAAAGATGTATTAATTTGCTGTTTCACTAGAATCCATTTGGTAATGGCATTCGAATAAAGTTCATATTATTTAAATAATAATAATAATAGATGTAGTATGTGGATAGTTCAGGCAATTTATACAACCCACAGCTTGGATGCCAGGCACTAAAACACTTAAAGCAGAGCCACCATAGATAGTCAGCATGTACTAAGCATGTAAATCATCTTACCTGAAGTTCTGCTAATTTATCACGGATTTGCATATGGCCTAAATGAAGTTTGCCTCCAAAATGATCTGCTAAACATCAGTCACTGAAAGAAACAAGAAAAATCAAATCACTTTGATCTAGAAACTTAAAAAATGCAAAAAATATATATACTGCAGTAGTATGCATTATAGATTATACAGTTTCCCAAATATTTATCATCTAACAATTGCATGATCTACAAGTACAAAAACAGAAAAAGACGCACATGATGTAGCTGCAAAAGTTATCCTCGTTGCATCAAAAAAAAAAAAAAAAGTTATCCTCGTAAACTGGGCCCAGAAAGCCTGCTGGTGACAAGGAGGTATAATAGCCAGGTCAAAAGCTGAAGCACTTGAAACCCCAAACACTAACTTTTTGAAGCCCTTAGAAAGAAGATAAAAGGCTATGATCAAGTAGTAGAGGATAAAAAAATGTACCTGTCATAAACACTCAAAAATGCTCCACAAATATCAAAAACACGTAGCTTTTGATCAGTCTGAAACAAAATTGGATCAAAAAGATTAGAGCAGATAGAATATTAACATATAAATGAACTAAAAGAAAATTAGACTAAAATCAAATTATGATGGGACTGTTCATGCATTAATTATGCAAATCAAATTCATATTTTCCCAATAAGGTCCAAGTGTGTCTTAGTTTTCTTATCTAGTTATTATCATAGTTTTCCTTCTGTGAAACTGAAAGAAAGAAAAACAGAACTCACAATGCGAACATCAACAGCAGTATATTTTGAGGAATCCAGAATAGGCTCCTGTCTGGCAGAGAACTGAACATATATGGAAAAACAATCATCCATAAATAAGGCATACCAAGGAGAAGGAAATGGTGCAAGTTCATAAAAATCAATCTACAGAAATAACACTACTAAATTCACAAATTGAAACCTTCTTGAGTGCTTCAGCCTCTTCTAATGCTTTTTGTGCCTGATCTGCCATCCCCTTCTCACCTAAACAACAATAAGAGGGCAAGAAAGACCATTAATAAAACATTGATAAGTACATAATGTATTCTTGAAAACTTTGTACAACACATTTCAATGCCTTTCTGTATATTTTAAATGAAACCACCCTAAAGGCATTGTTAATGTAAAGCACTAAGTGTTAATTGAAAAAAATAGTAAAGCACTGAGTCTTTATCAACCATCGACAATTGTTTTGGAATGGTAGGGGAAACAAATTTTCTGACATTGATGTTTTTTTATGGGAAAAAAGGTAAAAGCACAAACAGGAAGGAACATAAATTGGCATAATAAATAGCTCAGAAACAACTTAAGAATTACTGCTATTCCATTTCTAGGAATTTAATTATTTAAGACATGCTACCTAATAGATATCTATCGTCAAGAACTCAAGATGTTTATGTTATTTAACACATGCTCCTTAATAGATATCTATCGTCAAGAACTCAAGATGTTTATGTTATTTAACACATGCTCCTTAATAGATATCTATCGTCAAGAACTCAAGATGTTTTTCTCCTTGCTTTAAATGCATAAAAAATGAAGTTCAGGTAACCTGAGTCTTACCAAGATTCTCAGCTTTCTTCAGCTTCTCATTTATCATTTCCTGGGTCTGAGGATCAGGTGCAGGCACAGGCAATGGTGCTAAAGATGGAGGGTTTAGCAATGGTTGGCGCAAAGATGCTCGATCTTTATTGAATGCATCCAAAAGCAGTGTTGACTATAACAATAAACAGAAGCATCATATATACCAAGAGACTAAATGTTATACAAGAATTAAATTATGAGGAACTTAATACATAGTCAATATCAGAAATTCTGATATGAATAAATCAATACTTTCAGAGACCCATTTCAAATCCCACATCTAAAGAAGCTATCAAGTACCTGTTTATCTGCTCTTTTAGTTGTAAGCTCTTCTACTTCTTCTAGAGCTCATATTTTAAGATCTGTCTTGCCTTCAAGATCTGCAAATCAAAAAGACATCAAGTACACCCCAAAGCTAATCATAAAATTTACACAATTTATCCACAGTAAATATTAAGACAAAGGACAAAGAAAATATTATGCAACATAATTGTTGTACGTACAGAATTTAGCACTTTAAACAAAAAACTTGTAAAAAGGCTTCAAAAATCAAAAACGATATGGCTTACTGGGAAGTCATCAAGTCAAGCAATGTAATATTACGGATTTGATATAATCATTGAAACCAATCATATATTAAACTCCCAAACCAAAATATATTTTAAACTCCCTAACAAAAGAAATTTCTCAAGAATTCTCAAAAACTCATTTACAAAGGCCGCAACAAAAGTGAGACCGACACATCATTACTTTGTCATGCTAATCTGCCATTTAAAGGCACACCAAATGATGTGAACAGTTGACCATTCTTTGGCACCATTGCCCAGGTCCTCCAGAATATGTGAGGAGACATAGCCTTTGGCTGAATTCAACCATATTGATTTAATCTTAACCATCCAAACATATCAACCAGACAAATGGATATTCTGAGGCAGTCTCCTCACTCTAAAAATATTGATTGAATCATTTAATTATTCTTTTTTATAACAAATTAAACACCTTAGCATTGAAATAATGAGGAATGCAGTCAAACTCCAACTTTGGTCATCCCTCTGTACCATATAATTAAAATCTTAAAATTTATGAAATCTATTGAACCTACAAACAAAAACTTCACAACAATCGTTATAAATTTGGACATCACCCTGAATCAATTAATTCAAAGAAGAATAACCAAGTTAAATCAAAGAAAACAAATCAAGTACTCATCATCAATTGGCAAGGCAGAAAATGCATCTTTGTTCCAATTCAAGAGTCACACCTCATATGTATAAAACCTCAATAGAAAATACTAGCTGCCCGCCCAACCCTCACCCCCTCCTTTTATACATAACCTTCGAAAGGCAAATTGAAAACAAGGAATTTAAGCATAAAAGTGAAATAAAATCACAAACTCAACGTCAAAAGTAGATAGATTTCAACAAAAATCAAATCATAAAAACTTAACTAATAACACATGAAGCCAGATGCTTCCAATGTTAGCTTAACTTTCAAAAAAAAAAAAGAGGATGAATAAATAAAAATTTTCTCAAAAGAAAAAATCTTAGGTGATAACTTAGAGACAGCCCTGAAAAAAATAGAAAACAAGCTAGTGCAAAAATATGATACCATATTGGTCAGCTTATTTCAATTTCTCCTTAGAGCATGCTTGGTGAAACTTGTAAGTGCTTCAACTTTTTGACATTATTCATGTTTCATACGTTTCAATTTCCCTTTTAAAAACTTACATTTTTTAATTTTTTTTAACTTTAAAAAGATCTTAAACAGTAAATTTTGAAAAGCTTCAAACTTTTACTTTTTATAAACTTCCTTTTTACTCACTTCTTACTCACTTCTTACTATTTTTAAAAGCAATTTTTAAATTTTTCCTCCAATAAAAATTTAAACTTGTGACTCATAAACAGTACTAAAAAAGTAAAAACTCCAAAAAGCTCCACTAAACAGGCTCTTAATCTGCTTTGAAAGCTCTAGTACTTCCGGTGTCTGTAACATCAACATAGAAAATAAATAAATCTGTAAGTCCCAAGTGGGAGAAAGGCCAGACAGATAAAATTAAGATTTATCCAAAACCTGAGTAACTTCAGAGACTGATATAGCAATAGTGGCCTTTGCATCCTCATCTTCAAGATGCTTGAGAGCTCTAGCAATTTTCCTATCACACTCAACAATGAGCCTGTCATAGCATCTTCCAACTCTCTGTCATAATTATCGATGCCTTTTGCCTTAGCTTCTTGATATCTAAGAAGGGTTAAGCAACCACATATGCAGAAATAAAGAAAGTACTAAAAGTGCATGGCATAGGCATATCATCAGCGAAGACATTACTTTTGAAAAACAAACATAAAGTACCTACTACTAAAAAAGCACCTATCCAGCATTGTGAGTAATATAAGGATACTCTCTCCTCAGCTGCAAAGAGTGGACCTTTGGACATGGCCCCATATCCATTTTCTGAACAAGAGAAAACACAAGATCAAAATCAGAAATCCTAAAGTCTCAGTAACTTAAAAAGAAAACAAGACGAAACAACAAGTTTGAAATCAGAAATCCCAAAGTCTTGATAACTTGCAGAGAAAACTATAAACAAGTATCTGCAACTCAAATGTGACCAAAAGCTAAGGTTGAACATATAAGAGTTTACCACATAAGAACAATTATACCTGTGAATACCACAAGGGCATATGGTACCTACCTAAGAAACTTACCAAAATACCTTCCTCAACACATAAAATGATATGTGTCATACCAGTTGACAATAAAAAATAGGATTGTAAATGAGACACTAATTAAATTTATAAAGAAACATGGATCACAACAAAAAATACCTAGTTTATTTGTCTTCTATCTTACATACCCATGATAAATAGAGAATTTAATGCCGTAGCACGATTTTCTTTATGACACCTCACAAGTAATCAGAATAAGCAATTGAAAGTAAACAGAAATAGCATCAGTTAAATTTATATCTCTTCCAAATATACCCATGATAAAATAGAAAACTTATATCCATGACCCTTGTTATAATTTATACAGATAATAGGTTACCAAACTAACCCAAAAATAGCTAATAATAACATAGCTCAGCTATTCATACACAACTACCGCTTCTTTTCTCTTGTTCCTTATATTTCATTAAAAACCTTTTTCAAAATGCTTCCAGTAGCAGTCTTCATAAATACATGTAATTCAAGCTTACCACTAATTCAGCAACTTTCCTCTCTCCCTCTATCTCAGAATCCCATTTTTCACAATAAAACCAATGACACAACTTTCAATTCATCTCTTCTTAATCAGGAGTTAGGGCATAACAAATACCAAATGATTTGTTGCTCCCACACTCACCCCAACTCAACCAATCTCTCTTTCTAAACTTTTCTTGCTTCGAAAACACCAAATTCCTCAGAAACCAAAACACAGATAACGTATTCGAATGCATAAACTAGGGTTCAAAAGGAAAGAGATGGGTATGAATCATTTAACAATTAACGAAACATAAAGAAAAGATTCAGAAAAAAAAAAAAATTAAGGAATCAATCAGGAGAATACCATTAATTGGAAGAACTCGTGAGGACAAAGGCAGGACAAGTAGAGGCGGCACACATCGCAATCGTAGTACTTCCGATTCACCTCCCTTCCGTCACCATTACGGTATGCACCCATCAGCACATCGAGCTACTTCCGAAGTGTTAACACTCTTCCTAAAATGACTAGGTATTGATACTTATGGTTATAGGGTGGTCATGAATCTGAAAAGCTGTAATATCCCAAAATTTTGGGGGTATTTTAGCAT
>BPVZ01000241.1:147032-162843 GCA_020521535.1 Rubroshorea leprosula | reverse complement strand
TTTTTAGATTATTTTAATAAACCTAATTATTGTGTTGATTATATAAAATTTAACCCATTTACATATATGTTAATAAATAAATTTCTTTGATAAAAAAGTTATAAATATTATATCAATATAAAAATTGGTATACATAATTTATATAAATAAAAATTTTAATCTAATATTTAATTTTTTAAAATATTAATTAGAAAATAAATTTTTAGATATATTTTCCAAACAAAATTATTTTAACAAAACTTTCCTTACAGACTTAAAAGTTTGAAAATATTAATCAGAAAGTAAATTTTTAGATATATTTTCCAAACAAAATTATTTTAACAAAACTTTCCTTACAGACTTAAAAGTTTGCAATTATTAATGCAGATTATATTGTGTAAATTTAGGGTCTGTACAGTATAAAATCATCCATGATGCAGAGGAAATTTGTTCTCAGTTGTATTATGGAATAGATTCAGAAAACAGTTTTATAGGACGATTACAAATAACATTTTTCTATTGGAGAACTAGCATTTGAATGTTAATGAATTTGTTCAAGTAAATTAATTAAAAATGTTAAAATACTGATTTGGTCTTTAAAATTTTTGTTTAGGTTTAAATAGTCTTTCAACTTTGATTTAAAGATAATTTTTTATAAAAGGCTTTTATAATCTTATATATTATTTCATAGTTAATTTTTAATTTATTTAAAATCTTTGATATTGTATATATTAACTTATTTAATAATGTATAAAAGTTGAATATATATAAAAGGTTATCTTCCATTTCATCTTTCTTAGTTTTAGAGACATTACGTGGAAAATCAAAAAAATTGATCTGGAAAATTTATTTTCTTCAAAAATTATTTTTATCACAAATAATTGTGTGATTATATTCCAACGTGGGGTTAACGTTTCGGAAATTTAAAATACTCCTAAAAGTAAATTTAAATACACATGACAATGGATGAAGTTGGGACCCATGGAAATCGAAGTTTTTTTATTTAACTTTAAAAGTTAACCAGGCTCCATAAACATTAAATTATCGTTAATTAGTATTTCTTCAACGTTTTATTGTTTCTTCTCCTGTGACTGTTAAGTGTTAACAAAAAATTGTCTCTTTCTAAGGTCTAAACTCAAAATCAATTGCTAAAAAATTGATCCTCTTCTTTTTTGTATTTTTCAATCCAAAACAAGATCAAAAAGAAATTTTTATTTTATATTTTTTTGTTGTTTTATTTTGTTTTAAGAATGATGATATTGTATTGATAATAAACGTAAAGAATTACAAAATATCTCTATCTTAAAAAGAAGTATTGTAACAGTTTATAATTCTTATATTATAATATATAGATTTTTTAAAGCACAAAATAATTCAAACAAGAAATACTCAGAAAAAAAGACAACTAAAAAATATATATAAAAACTTGATTATACTACCTATAATTAATCTTTAATCTAATCAAATTCTTATTATCATTTCTATACGCTACCTACTTACCAAAAAAAAAAAACAAATCCATTTTAAAGATTAAAAATGAAAAAGTATCCAATATTATAACTAAACCATTCTTGAGATATGTTATACAGAAATACATGATCAAGAAGAGGTAGAATGTTAGGAATCATTCTTTTTCCTTTTTTTTTTTTTAGCTTTTTTTAGTGTGGCATACTGTCATCTAACTGATTTCTTTTTCTTTTCTTTTTTTTTTTCTTTTTTTTTTTTTTTTTTTTTTTTTTTTTAACAATCATCTCACTAATTTCTAAAAAATCAATTGATTAGTTTCACTTTTTTCACACTTTCGTGGACTCACCTTAAATTGCATTAGATTTTCCTAAACTACACACGAAGAACATTCACAAAATTTCTTATGCATTTTATACCTGAAAACTAATTGTCTACACCCATTTTTGCAAAAAAAAAGAAGAAAAGAATGGTGCCATGTGTCATCCATGTTGACAAAAATTTCATTGGTTGAAAGTAGTTGGAGTAAATCTCTCTAGTTAAGGTTGAGTGGTTATTTCCACAACTGCAGCAAAGTCGTTCGTTTGTTGTGAATTTTCAAGAAGATAATCGAGAGCATCAACAAATTAATCAGTTTGTTTAAGATATCACATTGTCGTTGGTTTTTCAAGATTGCTATCACAGATCTTCAAGCATGCTGCAAAGGGGTGTTTATTGCTATAAATATGTAGAGAAGAAACAAAGTAAAGAATGAGCCTCTCACACAACTAGCCAACACTATCTACATTTTAACAATGTCTTAGTTTAGATCCAGTTTTCTCAAACAGCTTTTCTAATTTAGTTTTTAACTCCATGCTACCATTAGTTTTAACTTTGATTTTTGTTATTTCGTTGCGAACATCTCCACTCGATATATTTAGTTTTCTGCAATTTAATTTACTGCACTTTGCCCCAAATTCATCTTTCTAACTTCTTTTAAATTTTATTTTATACTTCATCTTTTATTTCATTCTTTACACTTTCACGCTTTCTCTCTGCAATTTAGTTTTCCTGTCATGCACTTTCTTTCTTATCTTTTTCTTCATTTTTCTCTTTTATTTTGATCAGTAAACTAACATTTTGGCTCTAATTGTGGGAAGTCTCTGATATTCTTTCAGGACAATTATTTATGGATCTTTATGGAGAAATGCACCCCCATTTTTACAACAATCATCTGATCAAGATGCATCTAATAATTTATTTAACCGATACTCTTTCATTGACTCATAGTCGAATTTCAGACTTGGAGGTAGTGAGGAACACCGAAAATCCTTTTTTTTTACTTTGAGCAAAATAAATAGCACGCCTTTACAGTATTATTTGCCCTGTGACCAGAAAGAGAGATTTTGGAGACAACACTAATAGAGGTAGATCTTTACTGCAGACTCAACATGTGATCATTTTGCCCAAATGGCCTAGAAACCCGCTTCAAAACTACCTGCAACCATTCCATTAAAAATATTAGTTAGATGCAATTTATACTTTACCGTCATGTAAAAGTCATCATAAAGCATGAATGTACATCCGCAACAATTACTGCCACAGATTCTTAAAATTTCTATTAGGTCCCAACCGAACCGTTGTACGTACAATATCAAAATGACAATAGTAGTTAATCAGAAGAAATATCTCTTTTGATTTATAGCAAAGAAGAAGGGAATATCATAGCGTTCTGGTGTTTTATGTCTAATAACAACTTATAATAAATTTGATAAAATTAAGGTTAATATTATATTTTACATATTTAATGACAACAATTAAACTTATAAGTATTTAAGGACTTCCTAATTTTTCATTTGCCCTTTATAGAGATACCAATCTACTGTCAACTGAAATACCATTTTGTTTAAGAACACTTCAAATTCTCAAGCCACCATCACTGAAATTCTAGTCCTTAATAGAGTCCTTGCATCGGCGAATTTAAGGTAAACAATTGCTAATAAACATACAAAAGAAAAAGATCAACAAAATAATTAAGCCAAAAATCAACAATCAAATGACAGAGGGATTTGGAATGTGGAAAAAGCAGTAGATTAACAGAGTAAAAGAGGAGACTGCCAGAAAAAAAAGGGAGAATAAAAGACCAAAATCTGAGGCAAAAGTGATGTATTTTGTAACAAGGGGAACCCAAGCCTTTTCTGGGGTTATTGAATGAGCGAAAAGAAGAATTTAAGTTAGTATCAATTCAGTGTGTTATTTGTTAGAATTCAATAGAATGTGGGGTTTTGGCCCAAAAAAAAAAGGAGCAAGAAAAGGGGGTGAATGAACCATTACCTTGTTTTGTTGATTTTGTATTCTATATATGAATTGCATGAGCGTAATCCTAGCATGTGTACCACTACGTCCCTTCCTCAAACTATTGATAGTTTTGAGTTTTCCACTGAACATCCACTGAATAGCAAATTTATCTATATCTAAATCCATCAGTTCCCCTTCCTAGGACCCACCTTAGGCAACAACAGGTGAGTTTTATTCTTTGTGGAATAGTAACTTGGAATCTGGAAAAAATAATGGTGCAGCCATAGGTGTGGAATCCAAATCAAATTCCAAATTTCTTCAGTTCATACGACGGATGCAGACTTTGTTTCGCTCGTCTCAGTATGTGCTACAAGTCATTGAGAATTTTAAGTGGGGTATTTGACATGTCTACATTTTTTAATTTTTCTATTCCACCAAGCAACCACTCAGAAAAAGCAACCTTTATAATTGAAGCAGACTGTCTTGTTTAGTTGGGATTTTGACAATTTGTTAATTGTCTAGTGACTAGTTAGCACCACGTTAAAACGACATTCTATTGACTAGTACTTTTCTTCTTTTTCTTTGTGCGTGTCAAGATCTCAGAAACTTGTTACAAGGGCTTAACTTGGTCCTCCTTTTCCGATGCAAATGATCATGTCGCTTGCCAACCAACTTTCTTCTAGTTTTTTTTCCCAATTTACGTGTATTGTGCTGTTTAAGTTTATTGAGTTTGTCTGTATATTCTAAAAAGAAAAAATCATACCCTTTTTTTTTTATTAACTTTATATGATTACACAGCATAATTTATGAGAAAGTGATTTCTTTTTTTTTTTGATGTAACAAAGTTTTATGATATCATGTTTGACGTAGCTTTAAAGGGGCACATGATTCTTTTTTACCATAATTTTCTGTAACTAAACAATTAGTTTTTTGTTTTTTTTTTTTTGATAAATGTAACTAAACAATTAGTTGAGGTTTAACTATAAATTATGTTATTTTCTGTTTAAATAGATTCATAGTTAAAGAAGATAATGATCACTTAGCACCGTAATGGCATAATAATTCGACCCATTTTTCCCTGGTTAGAGAAGATAAGAATCAGTAAGATTCATATTATATTTTATATATTTAATAATTATAATTAAACTCTTAATATTTTAAATATTAAGATGTTTTTTTCTTAAATGGTAAATATTAAACATTAATTAATTCGTAATTAACCAAATTAACTCATCTTTCTTCCATCCGGATACTCAACTTAATCTTGATATCCCTGCAAAATTCATCTTTGCTCACGAAAAACCACCAAAATAAGAGCCTTTTTCTTTGCTACTCCTCACCATTGACCCCCTTTGTCTCCGCCTCAATATCTCCGCTATTCCTCTCCTTCACTACCTTCTTTTTCCTTTCATTTTGTTCTTTTGCGAACCTGGTGGTGTTGCTTTCGTTCGGCATGGCTTCGCCGCTGATGGAACAATAGGACATGATGTAGCTTTTGCTTGGCTGGATTTCACCATCTGAACTGGTTTTGGGCTTGTCGATTGGCAATCGTCGAGTCGTAAACGGGACAAAATAACCGTAGATGGAGAAGGGAGAAGAAAAGAGGGAAGAAAAGAAGAAGATGAACAAGAAAAAGGAGTTTTCGGTCTGGTTTGTTAATTGGTTTTGGGCATCAAAATGGGTATAAACTCCATCAAATGGGTATAAACTTTAGCTTGGTTTCACTCTTGCTGTTGGCCCCATGTTCTATTATTGGAATAAGAATTTGCAGAAGATGATTGTTGAAGGATTGGAGGCATGTTTGGTAAATTCGAAGGATTTTGAAGCTTAATTTAAATTTTTCATTGATTATTGTTTTTTTAATCTAAATTTGATGAGGTGGAGTGAGTGAATTGTCAAGCAGGGCCCTCTTAATGAGGCCAACGTTAATTTAACGGAATAATGTATAGAAGGGCTTTTTTGGCCCCGAAAATGAGTTTGAGGGTTAGTTTACGTGTGAATTCAGTCAAAGGGGCAATTTGCCACCATATGAGAAGTTAAAGCGGTAATTTGCATGTTTTGCCTATTAAGAACTTGCAAATTATCTCGTTTTGGTGAACCGAATCCTATAATTGAGTTCAAGCTCAAGACGGCATTAAAAAGCAAATCAACTTTTCTATTATTCTATAAAACTTCATATTAAAATTAATTTATTGATAAGTTTTAAAATTTATGGAGAAAATAATTTAACTTTAGTTAAAAAAAGTATGGAGAAAATTAGAGTAGATGAGGGAACGAATTTCTTTTTTTTTTCCTAAGAAATAAATTTTTTATTTTTTTTTTTATTTAAAGACCTATTAGATTGGGAAATAATGTGGTAAATATTAATTTTAAGTAAAATGATATAAAATTTATATTCTTAAATAGATAAAATGATAAAATTAATATTTTAAAATAAAAATATAAAAGTTTATTATTTAATTTAAAATGTAAAAAAATTCTTATATTTAATTAAAAAATAATAATTTATATTTTTATTTGTACATTTTCTCAAAATTTATAGATATTTATCTTTAGATTGTATTAGGTATGGAGAAAGTTTTCCCTGCTGAAAAATTTTCTCTTTTCAATCCTTCTTTCCATCATCTTCTGCTGCTCCTCTCTGCACCGCGTCTTCACATCACTTTACACAGATCACCTCATCCTCACACGTTGCTCATTTCTCGCCCTTTCTTTTGATTTGATTTGATTTGATTTGATTTCATCCCAACTCAGTTCCCTCCATTGTTTGCCGATCAATCCTTCTCCCGCTACTCTCTGCACCTCATTTTGCCTCCCTTTACTAAAAATCAGCTTATTTTCACTACTCTCATCCTTTGTTTCATATCCTCATCTGATTCATTTGCTTCTTTTATTCCTTGTGTCTTTATTCTTGTTTGGAACCTATATATTTTTCCAAACTCAAAAAAAAAAAAAAAGGAATTAGAAGATGCCCGAGCCTTGTTTTTGTGCGTTTTGTCAGAATGCTGCTGGAAATTTTGTTGGGAACTTGTTTAGTGAAATTTTCACTCTTATCTCAAAGCCAATTATTCTTGTGTTCAAGTGCGACAATAATGTTGACTATTTGAAGAACAAAGTTGCTGAGCTAAAGGATGAGAAAGACACCGCGGAGAACTATGCTGAAGCTGTGGAAAGAAGGGGGGAAAAGATTGTACAAAAGCTAAGGAATTGGCTGACCAGCGCCAACGATCGCATTGAAGCCGCAGACAAATTAGTAGCTGACGCTGAAGGAAATGCCAAGAAGAAGTGTTTCTTTGGGCTGTGTCTCAATCCCAAATCTCGTTATCAACCCAGCAAAAAAGCAGAGGAGAATTCCAAGACTATTGATAAACTTGTGAATGAAGCTCGTGGATTCAACCTCCCACTTTCCCACATTCCTGCTCCACCAAAAGAAGTGCCCGAGCCTGTCAAAGGTTTTGAGGACTTTTACTCAAGAAAGGATGCTCCGGAGAGGGTCATGGAGGCACTGCAGAGTCGAAGCAGCAGCATTATCGGGGTGCACGGGATGCCTGGCATGGGAAAGACGATGCTGGCCAAAGAAATAAAAAGAAAAGCAGAGCAAGACAACCTGTTCGATGTGGTAGTTATGGCTCTTGTTTCAAGGAATGCAGAATTGGAAAAAATTCAAGTTGAAATTGCCCGTGGCTTGGGTCTAGATCGGCTTCCTAATGGAATTACAATTCAGGATGCTGCTAAACGTATTAAAGGAAGGCTGAAGAAAATGAAGAAGGTTTTAATCATTCTGGATGATATTTGGAGACCTGGGATAGATTTGGAGGAGCTTGGAATTCCTCCTAGAAACGAGCCAAAATCGATTGAGGTGAGCTCGTCAAGAGAAGAATATGCAGAATGCAAAATTCTGCTAACTTCCAGGGATTCTAATGTTTTATCAGATCTGATGGGTTCTCAGCAAAACTTTCCCCTACATCAATTAAAAGATGAAGAAGCGTGGGAGTTGCTTAAAAGGATAGTCGGAGACCGAGCAGAGAATGATGATATACATAACGCAGCCATTGAGATTATCGGGGACTGTGGGGGCTTGCCCCTTGCAATTACAACAATGGCAAAGGCATTGAAAAATAAGCAGCCTTACGAATGGACGGATGCCGTGAGAATTCTAAAAAGGCCCTCTTCAGAAAACTTTGATGGCATATCTGCAAAAGTTTATTCTGCTATTGAGGTCAGTTATTTTCATTTGGAAAGCGAGAAGCTCAAGAAAACATTTTTGCTTTGTTGCCTATTGGGTCACGAGTTTCTTATTCAAGACTTGTTGAAGTATGGTGTGGGCTTAGGCTTATTTGCTAATACAATAGAGGAAGCACGAAATGAAGTATTTACTTTGATAAGCAAGCTCAGAGCCTCTTCTTTGCTCATTGATGATTCTGACAATAATTGTTTTGATATGCATGACCTTATCCATGATGTGGCTGTATCAATTACAAGTAGGGATCGTCATGGGTTGCTGCTAACAGGGGATCATGTACCAAACGACTGGTCAGACATGGAGACAAGGAAAGATTTCAAATGGATCTGTCTGCGACATTCTAATGTTGGTGGGTTACCTGAAGAGTTAGAAAGCTCCCGTCTTACTCTCTTTCGGTTGGAAAATAAAAATCCTTCTCTGCAAATTCCAGCACATTTTTTCAAGGGAATGCCAAGACTCAAGGTATTGGATTTGACTCACATGCATATGTCATCCCTGCCTTCATCAATTTGCCTCTTGCAGAATCTCCATACATTATGTTTGGATCAAAGCGTGTTGGGGGACATACGTATCATTGGAGAGCTGAAGAATTTAGAAATTCTAAGCCTTTGGCGATCTGATTTTGAAGAGCTTCCAAGGGAAATTGGGCGGTTGACTCGGCTAAAGTTATTAGATTTGAGTAACTGTACTAAACTCAAAATAATTCCCCCATGTGTCTTGGCAAATATGTCCATATTAGAGGAACTGTACCTCAGAAACAGCTTTCACGGATGGGAGGTTGAGGAAAATGGAAATCAAAGAATAATGCGAGCCTTGCTGAGTTGAAGCATTTGAAGAAATTGACTAATTAAGAGGTATGCATTCCTGATATTCGGATGATCGCAAAAGATTTGTTCTTCGCAAATTTGAAAAAACTCAAAATATTGATTGGACGTAAGTGGGAATGCCAGTATGGAAGCTCAAGAATGTTGGAGTTGCGTTTAAATGCATCCATTAGTTTTAACTATTTAGTTAAAATGTTGTTGAAGATGACTGAAGAGCTACATCTAAGGGAGTTGGCAGGTGTAAAGAACGTGGTTGATGAGTTAAATACTGAAGGTTTTCCAGATTTGAAGCATCTCTATGTCTGTAATGCTGCAGAGGTTCAACATATCATTAAATCAGCGGAGGGGGTTCCTTACAATGCATTTCCCAGGTTGGAAGTATTATTTCTCCAGAATTTGATCAATTTGGAGAAGATATTTCAAGGCCGGTTCAAAGATACTGCTTTTAGTAATTTAAGAATTATTACCATTGAGTGTTGTGATAAGGTAAAGAATTTGTTCTCTTCCTCTATAGCCAGACAGCTTCTCCGTCTACAAGAAATTTCAGTGAACGAGTGCAGCAATATGGAAGAGATTGTTGACGACGAGGAGCAAGGGAGCAGTAGTGATATAGTTGAAGCAACAGAACTAAAGTTCGGGGAAGTGCTACGGTGCTTGAGATTGCAACATCTACCAAAATTGAGTAGTCTCAACAAAAGTTGCAGGCAAATGCCACTTTTCAATGAACAGGTATTTCATTAAATTGTTTCATTTTTCTTATTTTCCAGGCCATCTTCAATATTTCATTAAATTCTGTTAAATCAAGCAAAGAAATATAATGTGGAAACTAATGAGTAAGAAGAGAAACCTATTCTATTTATGGAGGTTTTAATTCATGACGCCTATGTCTTCTCTCGTAATGTGGAACCCATTCTTTTATAGAGAAACCCATTATTTTTTTTTTCCTGATTAAGAGTTGTAACCGCTACTTTCAAACTCCATTTGGCTTAGGGGTGACCAATACAATCTTCCCTAGGTAACACTCAGCCAACTTCAAGAACCATACCCAAGTTTATGAAGAAAACTAAAGAAAAGACAGTTTTTGAGAATACTCAATTGTATTCACTGTATTATTTCTGTACAAGACATCAGCATATATATGTCTCTATACAAGTGTAAATTCAGATCCTTATTTTATGCCCAAATTTATGTACAGGAGCATTGCCTTTCGATGTTACTCAATCTTGTGCCTTATGATCAATAGTTTCCATTTTTCTGATATTCTTGACTGTTGCTCAATCTCTTTATTTTGTGATCAGTAGTTTCTTTCTTCTGATTTCTTGTTTCCTTATTCATGACTGGACAGTAGCACTGCCTTTGATGTATCTTTCATACAGTTTAAGGTGTCCATCAAGGAGTAAATGTTGTTCCTCAAACATTCTTCTTCATCATTTTATTGTTGTGCATTGGTCACAAAATTAAATAAAAACAATAATTAATAAATTTATCAGAAAATATTAATAATAAAACATCATCAAAATAGATATAAAGAACTTACTTTAAAATGATTTTATGTCTTTGTGGAGTAGAGTAGATCTACCTGTGCAATAAAAGTATATATAGCATGTCATCTTAGAATACTACAACTTTATAATTACACTTTATAAATATGCACTATTTATACAACTATTTAACTCAAGACACTTTATAAATATGCACTATTTATACAACCATTTAACTCAAGACACCTTTCTTTGCTCAAGAATATGTAGAAGATAGAGTAAGGGTAGAAACTAGAAAAATGTGGAGGAACTTCTCTTGAGTTGAGCAATGTGACATGTTCTATGTATAGAGCTCATGTTTATGTAACTCTTATTTATATGTTAATAATAGGAATAAATTAGGTAATTATTATGAAATAATGTGCCTAGTAGAATAATTAATCTATAACAGTTAGTTTAATCCAATTTTTAATAAAATAATAAATTTAATTTATAAAATGTATTATTTTATTTATTATTAAAATATTTATGTTCCGATACCAAATCCCAAGTCCAAAATGCTTAGAGGACCATTTCGCATTTATAGAGAAAAAAAATTCTCATTATTTATAATTTCATTAAAGAAGTGTATTAAATAATGACGTAAATTTTGTATATATTTAAAAAAACTAAATAAACATAGTACTCCTTTTTAATTTGCATTACTTTTTATTTTAGTCATACCTAAACTCTACGACTTTTAACACGATATCATCTTTTTTTTTTCTTTTTTCTCTTTTTTTCTATCTATAAGCAAAATGATGAACTTTAATCCGATCGAAGAAGAATTGTATGTTGTGCAGCTTGCTTTTCCTAACCGAGAGGAGCTGCAATTATGTTGGATTAATGTTAACACCATTTGGCACGCTTCGATAGCATCTTCCTATGTTGAGAAACTAACGAAGCTGATCATTGAGGGCTGTGATAATTTGGAATATCTATTCACATCTTCTATGGCTAGAGATATGATAATGCTTGGACATCTTGAAATAGGGGAATGCAAGAAGATGAGAGAGGTACTTCTTTTTATGGAGAAAGTAGAAGAAAATAGGAATTTGATTTTCCCTCAGTTGAGGTTGCTGCTGATAAAAAACCTTCCAAAACTGAGGAGATTCTGCTATGGGAATTACATCAGATTCCCCTGTCTTTCACAACTTTTGATCCAGTCGTGCCCTGTATTGAAAACGTTCATCTCAAGCTCTAGTTTTGAACGCATCACAGCCACTTCTGACAAGGAAGAAAACACTTGTACACCTCCTCTATTCGACACGAAGGTGATTTCTTCTTTTTGGTTTTCCTTTTTTTTTTTTTTTCACTTGTTAATTTCTTGTAATGCTACTTTATGGATTGCCTCATAAAGTTTTAAATTCTTTTGAAAATTAGATTCCTAAAATTTTTCATTTTATCATGTCTCTATTCTGTTTAGTTTTAATGCAATTTTGTAACTTTTTAGGTGACATTCCCCAAGTTAGAGCGACTAGTAATTCAATTAATGGGGAGCATGGATAAGATATGGGACAACCAACTTGCTGCAAGTTCTTTTTGCCAACTAAATTATGTTAATGTGAATTCTTGTAAAAATCTATTGAATATTTTTCCATTTAGTATGCTGGAAAGCCTTCAAAGACTAGATGAGTTGGAGATATGGAACTGTGATTCACTTGAAGAGATATTTGGGTCTCAAGGGCTTAGTGCTAGCCAATTACAAGCTCAAAAAAGCACTCCACCAAATTTGATGTAATCTAGCGCAAAGTTTGTGTTTTCAAAATTGGCACACCTTGATCTTTATAAGCTGCCCAAACTGAAGGGCTTTTGCCATCACATGCATTCTACTGAATGGCCATCATTGAAAGAGTTGGAGGTGTGTGGATGTGATCAAGTGCAGATATTTGCTTTCCCAAACTCCCAAAGAACAAACGGAGATGACCAGCTCAAAATTCATATTGAATATTCTCTCTTCGGGACAAGCAAGGTAAGAGCTCTAAACAATGATTCAAAAAAATTTGGTCATATGTAAGATGCATTTGCATTCAAGTAAAGCTTTTCTCTTGTTTGAACATATTCATTAAGTATAATCTGTAATACTCTCACTTTTTTTTTTTTTTTTGTCTGCTTAAGAAAACCAAACTACTTTTTTAAAATTTATAGAGATCATATTTTCTGTAAATAAAAATTATTTATATTCCATAACATTTTGCATCCTTCTTCATTTTTCAGGTTACATTCCCTAGTCTAGAAGAACTAACATTGGAATGGAATGATAATATGAAAGAGATACGGCAAAGACAATATATTATAGGGGATTATTTTCCCAAAATAAAAGTTCTTGAACTCATCCAGTTCCCTGAGCAATCAGATGTCCAGCCTTTTCTGTTTCAATCTCCGAATCTTCGAAAGCTTGTTGTGAGTAAAGCTCCCTTTCATGAAATATTCAAATGTCAAGGACTTGGAAGTGTGGAAAAACCTGCACTTGCACTTACTCAATTAAGTGAATTAAGGTTATCTGAACTTCATGAGTTAATGTATCTGTCGAAGGAAGAATCAAATTTGGAGTCAGTTTTCTATAACCTAAAAACTTTGGAAGTGTTGCGGTGCAGCAAATTAAAGAATTTAGGGCCATCCTTCATAGCTTTCAAGAATTTGACTACTTTGGAAGTATCTGCATTCATAAATTTAATTGAATACTCAACAGCGAAAAGCATGGTGCAGCTCACAAAAATGAGTATAAGTAAATGTCAAATGCTAAAAGAAATTGTGGCGTGTGTGGATGAAGAAGTTAAGGATGGCATTGTCTTCATCCAACTCAAGTATTTGCTACTTCGTGGTCTACCAAGACTAGCAAGCTTTTGCTCAGGGAATTGTGGCTTTGAATTTGCATCTTTGGAAGAAGTAATTGTGATGGGTTGCCCAAATATGCAGATCTTCTCTCAAGGGGAATGCAGCACCACTAATAAACTGAAAAAAGTGAAATTGACGGTAGATGAAGATGAAGGGTTCTGAGAAGGCAACCTTAACTTCACCATAAAAAAGATGTTCACAGAAAAGGTGTGCATTAATTCAAAATATTTCCTTACATTTTCTACCTTAATTTCCAAGTTTTATGTATTACGCCTAGCCCTTTGATTAGTAAAATGTAAATTTATGTACTACTCCGAGCCCTTTGTTTGGTAAAATGTAAATTTTGCCAATAATAAGTATACGAGTAGCACCAATAGCACCAATAATAAAGGCTGTTACCAAATCAAGTTTTGTGCAAAAGAATAAACTAAAAGAAAACAAATTGTAACACTTTGTTAGTTAAATTTGTTACACCCGTTCTTTGCTTTACCTTGGCACATATCCATTTTCGACCCTTGTACTGACATTTGAAATTTCTATTGACTTGAATAACACTTGTATGCATAGCCATTTAAAGGAATAGATTATTTGTCTTGGGATCGTAATATAATTTTAAGGATCTATAGTACTTGTGTTTGGAGCTTGATATAGATAAAGAACCATTAACTAGAAACCTATTCATAGCAAATAACCAAGGTTTTGTGGGAGGAAGAGACTGATTTATTTGGATCAGAGAGAAAATAAAAATGAAACTATTCAAAAACTTAAATTCCCAATTAAATTTTTGGAATAGGTTATTTGTTGTAGGATTGAAACATAATTTTAAAGAAAATTCTGAGGAAATGCTGTAAATTACTATTAGGCACAAACTGTTATTTGCAAATTTCATTTCTCTTTTTAATGAAAAGTGAATTTATTTATCTAGTAACTGTCTATATTAAAAAACTTTTTGTCTTTGTCCAAATCTTTGTTTGGCCTTCGTCTTTGTCCAATCTAATTTTTATCAAAAGCACAAAGTTATTTTTCCATTTTTTTTTCTCTTACTACCGTTATTAATATAATTGCTATCATTTGTTTCTTGTCGTTTAACAAGCTATTAATCTATTGCATCTTGTAGGCTAGATATCATGGGTTGGAGGACTTGAAATTTTCTGAATTTCCTGAGTTGATTGAAATTTGGTACAAGAAGCCTCAAGAAAACTTACCTTTCAGAATGCTTAAATTTCTAGAAGTTTGTAATTGTAGTAATTTGACATACCTCCCTTCCATGGCATTGGGCCTTGTACAATTGCATGTTCTGAAAGTCACAACGTGTGCCATGATGGAGCAAGTGGTAACAGGAGGAGGAGCTGAGGAGACATTTCCTCTCCTAAACACTATTCTTTTAGAGTCTTGTTTCATCTTGACGTCTTTCTATGAGGGAAGCAGTGGGCTCAGATTTTCAAGTTTGAAACAAATTACTGTAGTTGACTGCCCAAAATCTGTTGACTTTTGCTTCTTCACTTTCAAGAGAGCAAGGGAAAGAGATGACTGCCAATGACAATGGAAGTGAACAAAAACCTGAAATCCCTATTCAACCTTTTTTCAGTAAAAAGGTTAGTTATTTCCTAAAAATTATTTATTTTACTTCCTTTTACAGAGTCCTTTTACTTTTGATGTTGATGTTGCTATATTATCTCCACATAATTACCTTTATAGATATGTCAATTACTTTAAATGATTGTGGCTTGAAATTCTTCCACTTCCTCACTTAAAAATTAAAGTAAAATTACCCATTAAGAATTGATTGCCAAAATTAGGTTAAACTATCCCAAATGTCTATACATGTCATTTCCCTTGCTTTTGCTTCTATATGTTGTAGTTTCACCACAAAATTTTTATATTTTTTAAAATTTAGATTCCATAAATCATTTATTAAATTATCCCTCTGATTATGTTTTCTTGTTAATGCAATTGGGTAAATTCATCAACTGGCATTCCCTAGTTTAGAGAAAATAGTGTTTGAGTGTATGGAGAGTTTGAACAAGATATGGCAAGACCAACTTGATGCAGCTTCTTTTTGCCAACTAAATTACCTTCGGGTAAATTCATGTGGAAAGCTATTGAACATTTTCCCATTAACCATGTTGGAAAGGCTTCAGAAACTAGACAAGCTGAAGACATGGAATTGTAATTCAATAGAAGAGATAGTTGAGTCACAAGGGCTTGGTGCTATCCAATCACAATCTCAAATAATCACTCGGTCAACTTTGGTAGAAACTCCCATTAAGTTAGTCTTGCCAAAATTGACACACCTTCATCTTTATGGGCTACCCACCCAAATTGAAGGGTTCCTTCAAAAATAATTTAAGAGAATGACCTACAAAATACCTTTTTTTATTAATTTAATACTAGATAAATATAATACTCCTCTTTAATTTGCATTACTCTTATTTTAGTTGTACCTAAACTCTACGGCTTCCAACATGATATCATCTGATATTTATTTAAAAAAAAATCACGAAGTTTAATCACAAGAAGAATTGTATGTTGTGCAGGTTGTATTTGCAAACCTAGAGGAGTTGGAATTGTCTTGGATTAATGTTAACACCATATGGCACGCTTCAATAACATCTTCTCATGTTGCGAAACTGACGAAGTTGATCATCGAGGGCTGTGGTAATTTG
>BPVZ01000239.1:143400-168048 GCA_020521535.1 Rubroshorea leprosula | reverse complement strand
TTAGGAAATTAATACAAAAATTTACAGTTAATAAACATTAAACCAAGTCCAATCCATAGGTTCACAAATGGTCATGAGTGACGTAGATCCCATTGAAAATATGTTTAATTACCTCCAATACAATTTTGGTAAAAATAATTTCAAAGGTCTATGTCGGCTCCCCTTAGGTACGCAAGAAAAGCATTTTCTTATAAAAGTCTTATCACATTTTTTTTTTGATACAAAAAAGTCTTATCACATTACTTAAGAGTACAACTAATCAATAATAATTTGATAAGTTACTAGAAATAGTAAGGCCACATGGTTATTCATACAATTCAAGTGTAAGAAGTATTTTAAATTTGTTTGTCAATAAATTTAATTATTTTGTCAATAATTTTAATAATTTAATGGTAATATATGAAAGAAATTTTAAATTTAAACTATATGATATATGGATAAATTAACTTTAAATTGAAAAAATTTTTTTTTTTTATTATGTAATTTAAGATTGAAAAGTAAATTATTCTATATTATTATAAACAAATTAGAGATTTTTAGCAGACTTGTAAAATAAATATCAAAAATTTGTGGTTTGACGGAATCCAAATCGATCCTTCAAGGTAAGGTAGGTGGCTAACTAGCTTTAATGCATTCTAGTACGAATCACAACTGGCTTGGCCCCATCATGGATTGTATGCCTGTCCGTTTCAACCCAATATCTTGATGATGATGATAAGGCCAATTTTATGAAATTTTTTTTTAGGCCACCTTGTTTATAAAACTTGTTAGTATATCAATTGAAATATATCTCTTTTGGAAAAGGAACAAAATAGTGGCTTTATGCTGATATTTTAAACATTTTTGTTTCATTTATGTTTTATTTAGTATAATTGTAATTTTTTGTTAGTATTAGTTAATACATATAGTAAAAATTTACTTATTTTTTTTAAAAAATAAGTAAAATTGTGTATAAATGAATAATTACTATATATATAGTGAAAACCAAAACTTAAAAATCAAGACAATAGTAAACGCGCAGTTTTAGTTATTCATTTTATAGCATTTTTAAACTATTCCAGTGCACTCTAATTGTAACCTTTACCTTTCTCATTATTTACTCTCCATCTTACATGGATGTCATTGTAATTTTTGAACTCAACAACATCAAAATACAAGCACAAGCTTAATTGATTAGAGGCTACATCAATTTTTTTCGTAAGCACAAGATATAAGCCATTTCTTTAGATATTTTAAATACCTTTTTTGTTTATAAAAGTATATACATTTTGAATAAAGATGCATCCACACTCTCGCACCACACATTTCGTTACACACTTTAATTTCCATTACTTTACCGTTAATTACACTTAACTCCGTTACCACCCCTTTTCATCTGGTGTTTTTAGCTGTCGAACTCTTTTCCTTCCCCAAAACTAGATTTGCTTCACTCTTCTCCTTCCCCAAAACCATATCTGCCTCACCCTTTTTTTTGTGGGGGGGGGGGGCTGCTTGGCGATGACAATGATGATGGTGGTGATGGTGATGGTGACGATGATGATGGAAAATAGAGGGATCTATGGTTCTGGCCCTCTTCTTCTATTTCGGTGGTGATTGAGGATGGTGATGGAGGTGGAGGTTGTGATGATGATGAGATGCAAGGAGATGGTCTAGATCTATAGAAGGGAGAAGAATCGAGAGAGAAGAAGAGGTGGGTTCTCGGATGGGTTTTGGAGAACCCAAATCGAGAGAGAGAAAAAAAAAAAAAAGGAAGAAGGTGGGAACACGGTGAGAGTGAAATGGAGACTAACAGAGAGTGTGAAAGTTAATGGAAAAAGGAGTGTGTAACAGGAGTGTAGTATGAATGTGTGTGTGCCAATCATGGTCCATACATTTTACATACTTCTTTTGTTGGTTTTTTATGTTTTAGATGTTTAAGCATTATATTTCTAAATGAAAATAGTGTTTATTAGTTAAATTCCTAAAAGATTATGAGAAGAAAAATCTAAAATTACATTGTTTTAAGATAATCTTATTAAAAAAGACTAAAATAACTTATTTTTAAGGGAAATGATATGTATACATCCTAAACTGGCATACACTACCACACACCTCCGGTTCACCCAATAAAATATTGTGGGGTGCTAGAATACTCTTACCCCTATCTTCTCCATCACAACATACTATACTTCCTCTCCCTTTCTCACCCGTCACCTCCCCCTCATATGCATTCTCTTCTCCAATCCTCCCTAAATCTTCCCTTTCCTTCTCCACCCACTACTTTGTTTCTTAAAACAAAAAGGGCAACCATAACCCACCTCCCTAAGAAGCTTGCCTCCACCAAATCCCATACTTGTAACTTGTTCGTTTTTAACCCTCAATTTCCAAAAACCATTTCACATTGATGAGTTCTCCGATTTGGCCATTTGGGAACAAGATGTGTAAAGGGATTAAGGAATTACTGAAAAACTAATGGAAATAAAATTGGGTCATCACTAACATCAGTTTGTGTGTTGGGTTAGATCTAGGTTCACAAGGATCCCAAATCTATCCCTACCCCAAATCATCTAAGTTTGTGCAAACACAATAATAAGTTTGTGCAAACACAATAATGTGTTTGCACAAACCCAATCACAACTAGAGAGCGGGGAAAAGAAATGTAGTCAAAAATGGGTAGAAAAAAAGGCATTGGAAAAGTGTTGGATTCATGGGGAAGAAGTTGAACGTGGGAGGCACCTATTTCCAATTTGTTTGGTAACGAGAACAAACGATTTCTACAATTTCAGCCCTTACTCCAAACCGACTAATAAAACATATTTTATAGGGTGTGTCCCATTGGGTGTTAAATTGACAGGGTGCACCTATTAGCATCCTATTTTTAAAATAAGAATAAGATTGTTTTGATCCTTTTTTTTTCTTTTTCTTTTTGTAGCACTTTATTAAAATTTGGTAGCACTTTATTAAAATAGCATACTTTTAAAGTGTTTTCCTTCTTATTTTTTAGATATCCTACTAAGAAAGACTACTCTCTTTTAAATTATACTCTTTTGATTCAAACTTGGGTGAATAACCAATATTTGAGAGATACATAATTATTTTTTATTACATAACTCAAATTGATAAAAATAAATGTATTATATTGATTGAGAGTATTATACAATTGAAAATAACCCCATCACTTCTTATATATCCTTTCTTGTTCATGGAAAGATTGATTACAAATATATGCAATTACTATAAAAATAAAAATAAAAATAACAAATAAAAAAAAAACAAATAATACAGGAGAAATTTCCTTTATACGTAGAAGTTATTATTTATATTGTATATCTATTGGATCGACCTACCTCGCTTGGTTTATGCGTTTGGGAAAAGGTAATAAGTACCAGTTGATATTTAATAGTTAGGTGTGCGTTGATTTATAATCCAAATACTTTTATTTACAATTATGTGTTTGCTTTAAAGTTTATAAAATAGTTATTAACTATTAATTTTGAATTATAAATAAAAATAATTATTAACAATTGAATAATAACTATTATTTATCAATTGTATTAAAACAATTAATTTAAACACTTTAACATAATTTATATAAACTAATTACTAAATCAAATTTTACACCTTACATAACCAATAACTAATATAAGTACAAATCTATATATGACCAAATTTGAATTAGAAACATCAAGATTTTAGACCTTTACATCCTACATTACCAAAAAGCAAAACTTTTAAAAGTAATTGGCAGTATGCTCTTTACTTTTTGGTTAGTGGATCGAAAGCAACCACCTGATTTTCATTTTTTTTTTTTCTCCAAAGAAATTTACTAAGTTGAAATTCTTTTTCAGCCATAGAAAGTTCAAAAGAAAAGCAGAACAGATTCCCTCCAAATGATTGGGCAAAAACAAAATAAAAGAATTAGCCCATCAGCGAAGTTACTCTACACTTCCCCGCCACCGTCCTCTGCTTTTATATATCTCTTCATCTCCCTTTCTCTCTTCTCAACAACATAAAATCCACTTTCTCTGAAATTCTAAATAAATCATAGACTTTTTCTCTCCTCTTTTCTTCTTCCCCTTCTCTCTAACCAAACAGACCAAGATATTCCGTTTCGGTTTGGCCTCCATAATTTCTCTATCCGGATTCCTCAGAGCATCGCATTTGAACTTCCAGATCTTCTCGTCATCGAATTCTCGAAGGTTAGCACGCTCTCTCTTTCTCTCGCTATGTTTTCCGTCGTTCGATGCTTGCAATTGATTTAGAGAATTCGATTACATTCTTGTATTTCGATTTTGATTTGAAAATCTTTCTGATTTCATTGAGGTTGAGCTGATTTCGAATTTTGAATATTTTCTTGATTCAGTTCCTGTGATTTCTGTCGCTAGTATTCAGCAGATTACAGGAAATTGATCGCATCGCGGATTATAATCCTTCAGATTTTGGTCTTGGAGTTCACGAGTTGGATTTTGTCCGTGTTAGGAACAGGCAGAGGCAGAGACAATCAATGCTGGATTCTGTAAGTAATTACAGGCGTTAAAATTGTGAAGTAAAATTTCAATTGTTTGAGAATTCAAATTCATTTTTATTCTATTTCATTTATGTTTCTGAAATAATGGAGAGCAAAAACTACATTTAAAATTTGAAAGTGCGTGTCTAGAGAATAGATTGCGTCTGTCCTCAGATAACCAAAATACGGTTCTTTTTTTAATTATCATAATATTTCTTGTAGATTATTTTAAATATAAAAGTATGCATTAGGATTTATTCACAAAATATACTAACAAAAGTTACACGTAAATCTTACATAAAATTTATAATTAATCATTTATTTTTTATTATAAATGAGTGACGTTGATCATGTTTTTTATATTAAATAACAATTAATTTTTTAAATATAAAATAAAAAATAAATAAATTTTGAGTATTTATAATAAAAAGATAAAAAGACTCATAACTATTGAATTATTATGTATAAAAATTATGTGGAAGTTAATTCTAATTCACAAGAATACAAGTGTGTATGTATTCTTGTTTTAGACACATCATTCCCTTTTCAAGTGATTTATGCCATAAGATAAAAACAGAAGAGTGATGTCCGTTCAAGTACTATATACCCTTAGATAGGAAAGCTCGTGATTGGATAGTTCCGCTGTAGGGTCTTCTTTCATAGTCCAGCCTGCGCCCAAATTTAAAAGAAGGGGACTCTAAGATAAAAACCAAAAGGAGTTCTTGATGTGAAATTGAAGGGTGAAAAGCAGGCCAAACAAATCTTGGCCATTGATCATCTTGGCTTACATGGGACCCACACCATGATCAATGGCCATAAAAAATTCTGCCTGCTTTTCCTTGGAAATCATGAGGTCTGGTAAGTAAGATATGGAATAGGAACACTAACGTAGGATTATAAGATTAAGATCACTTAAAGTGTTTTCTATATTTCATGCCTAAGCTGTATGTCTTGTTGAAAATTTTCTCATGTGCATCTAGAAGACTAGAATTAATGGACTGATACAAACAGGTCTAAGTTGTATGCCCATTGCATAGTGTTGACTGTTGAGCCAGCTTAATGGAAAGATATTGCAAGTGTAATTTTCATGGTGATAAACAAATTTTCAGGAACATATATCATTGACATTCTGGTTTCTGAAAACTGTATATGTTTTGTTAGGTAGCATTTTACAGGCAAGCAGGAAATTGGAATTAGTAGTGGCAGGTGGGCATTTTATTGTTCAAACTTGTTTGGGCAGCTTCACGAACTTTTATTATTGAGATCATGAACTGCTCCAATGCCTAAAAAAACCTGATGATGTTTTCTCAAGAGAGACGATTCGAGATTCAAATTAATAATTTTTTATAATTTAGAAAGAAAAACTCTTAAGAAGAGTTATTGTAAAGAGAGACATATAATTGAGTTATTACCTTGTAGTAGGAGTATTTATAGACCCTTATTCACGACAATGGTCCCACATATCATTACTTTATTAGTACACTTGTTTTTTATCACATGAGTGTGTTATGATTAATGTGTTAGCACTTTTACGTTTTATACAACTTTTTGGGCCTTATTGCTGATATTGGGCTTGCTCCCCAACAAAACTGAGGCCATAACTACTCTGGAACTTTAGTTGCATATATGCATGCCATTGTTTGAAGATGGTTGGAACCGAGTCAAGACTGCTGTCATAGCAAGTTCTCATAGAAATGAAGCTAAACTCTTAGACTGAGAGAGTTTTAAACTCTTGTTTGGAAATTTGGTAGCGTATGAATTTACTGAACTGGCAAATTAATAGCGTTTAGTCTTGATATGATTAATTAGCAAGAAAAGATCTGGGAAAACCTTTCAATTTTCAAAGAGAGTGTGCGCATAGGATGCCTTTTCGAGGGTTTAATTCCATAGTCCAATTCTCAAACAACGGCTCTTAGGAATTTTGTTGAAAATGTTAGTAAATGAGAGCTGCCATGGGTTGAAAATGGGCTTGAGAAAATTTTTATTCTCAAGTGCTAGTCAGAACTTAATTAGAAGTAAGTACTTCTTTTGGAGGATAAGGGTTTAGGTTCACCAAGGCTATAAGGCCACTTTCGGCTCACGAAACTTATTGAATGGTCCATATTGGTTCACTAGGTGATTTGGCCTAGGAGTCTCAGAGAGGTCTCTTTTCTATGGGACCCATAGTTGTGAAAACCAACCCCTTCTGCATGGGTGACACATTTATGACACAATTCAAGTTCCCTGGCGACCATGTATTCTTCACGAGCACTGCACTCTAGGATCCTTTACTTCTCTCTTACGCATCACAGCAATAATACCAACTCCACTTGTCTTCTTTTACCAGAGAAAAGACCAAAGATGAATGAGAGTCTTTGCTGACAAAGTGCTAATTTCTAGTTTGTCTGCATTCACCGTCTTACTTGTCCATTTAGTCGTCAGGTGTATGTTTTTCCCTGGGTTCTACCTATTTTTTGCCTTTTTCTGGAAGAGAGTGCTATATGATCAGTATATCACCGTGTATCATTTTTAAAAAAATTTAAACAGATATTTCTACCGTTTCATCATCACCAGTGAAGACTATAAGGTTTTCCGATCTCTAACCAATCACTGAAGATTGGAGGTCTGTCATTTTCTCTTGGATTTCTTTGATATTTGTATGATATTGCAAGTTGCTTTATCTACGCTTTCAACTACCGAATTTTATTAATGTCATCTTGATTTGTAACTCTTCTGTTTTCTTTGAGTTTTTGTTCTTGCAATGCTGTGGTGCACATACGTGTGCCATCCTTGTCCATATTCTCGGATATTTGGTTCCCGTCAACTTGTCCAAAGTCTCATGGATTGATTTTTGTGAATCGTCATTCTAGATACTTGAAGTTTATCCACAACAAAATTTTTGCAACTTGCACGTTTAGATTTCATGGATTGATATTTGGTTCTTCCGTTTTTCTTATACGTCTTTAGATTTCTTTGTTTTCTCTTAGCAGGAAAGTGGTGGCAATCTCTTTTCCACTTAACTCAATATGTGCTAATTGTTTACATTCGGTTTTCCTTTCAAGGATTGTATTAGAAATGGTTGAAGACCAAGCAGTTGGTTTGTCACTTTGAATCATCACTTTACGAGATCGTGTTTCTCCATTGTTCTCCCATTGTCTAATGGAGCCAAGGACCTAATGAGTGGGTGGAAATAAAGCTGGAAATGAATGTTTTCTTCACAAATTTCAACAAAGGCTCATGTGTTTATTCTTCCTGCATGCAAACTCTTGCCGGTATCTGAAAGTGCTATTGCTGGTATGTCTCTAAAATTTAGCAGCCACTTATTAGATTCTGGACTACCAATTGTCGTAGGCAATGACGTCATCTTACATTAACTAGTAAGGTCAATTCAAAATTATCATGATACTAGGTTCAACTATTTGAAATCAACTTGTACCTTCTATCTCACTTGTATTAGGTTCAACTGTTTTTTATTCCTAGTCTCCTAGAAATTATATGGTATATAATTTCATTATGTCTTATAAGGCGTAATTTAATTTTTAGTCTATTAACTACCACCTTGATTTCATTTTAGTTTAGAAACTATATTTTATTTCTAAGTGGTTTATTAACTTTCAGATTCATTTCAATTTCGTTTACTTGGTCAAAGATAACGGAAAACTTCCTATTATGCTAGAGAACAGTTAGTTCTCTGACTATATTTTTTTGATCTTTTAGTCATTAAATTTATATTTGTTATAAAAATAACTTTTTTACTTAAAATCATTATTTATAGGCTCTGATACCAGATTTTTATACTGGTTTTCCTATTTCTTTAATTTGGTATCAGAGCCTAAAAGTTAATAGACCACTTAAAAATAATAATTTTAAGTATAAAAATCTGGTATCAGAACCTATAAATAATAATTTTAAGTATAAAAACTATTTTTATAACAAATATAAATTTGAGAACTAAAAGATAAAAAAAATATAATTAGAAGACTAACTGTTCTCTAAAAGAATGGAAGTTTTCCGTTATCTTTGACCAAGTAGTTATCTTTGACCAAGTAGATGAAATTAAAATGAATCTGAAAGTTAATAAACCATTTAGAAATAAAACATAATTTTTAGACTAAAATGAAATCAAGGTAATAGTTAATAGACTAAAAATTGAATTAAGCCGTCTTATAAATAATAATAGAAGATTCATAAAAAAAAATATTAGTGAAATTATATATCATATTTGTTTCGTTTTGTCTTACAAATAATAGTATAAGGTTCGTAAAAAAAATAATAACAATAGTAAAAGGTTCATAAAAAAAAATAATAGAAGGTTCTTTACCAAATAATTTATCATTTTAAGAGAATCTTACCTTTCTCTCTTCAAAATTGTCGATTTAGGATTCTTTGCCTATACACTGTATATTCACACGAGCATAATCATAGTATATAGATTTGGGGAAAATAAAACAAAAAGAAATTATGAAAGATGTAGACTTCGTTTGTTAATATTTTTTTACTATTCTTTTTTATATAGTAATTTATTTAAAATTATAAAGTTTTAATTTTTTTCATATATTATTATTAATTTTAATTAATATTTTATATATTTTTGACATAGTAAATAACCAAAAAACCAACCCTTATATCACAATACTCATAAACAAAGCTTTAATTAAATCTATCTGTTGCATACAATTTTACCTCATATCTTGAGCTAAAACTTTTTTCACTGTTCCACATAAAAAATTAGTAATTTGTTTGAATTTTATTCCATTACTCATTTACAGTTCATATTGGACTGTTTCTACAGAGTGCAGCATAACTAACTACCTTTAGTAGCATAAGTTTTGTTGATTATATAGCAAGGGTCTACTATAGTACTTTCTTTTTCTTTTCTTTTTTTAATTTTTGTACATCAAGAGAATCTTGATCCAAATCAAGTATTTTTAGTTAATTGGTATCAATTAGTCAAGGTCTTTCCAATTTTAGGATTTGGAAGTAGTCAATGTTTTTCCAATGCTAGAATTTGGAAGTGAGAAGATTTTGGATCGAAGATGCAACCTAATAACCTTTTAGTTTTCTGATTCAGTTTCCAAGCAATTTTAGTACAAAGTACAAATAACAAGGATGTCAACATTTAGGGACTCATATTTTTTAAGTCAAATTGCACAATAAAAGTATAGTCTAGACATTAAAGTCATTAAAATGTTATTAATAAAATATTATAGGAAAGAATTTTTGTTAAAGATATTTTAACTTTTATTATGCAGTTTGACTTGAAAAATAATTTTTTGTATTGGTTATTCATTTCCTCTTTTTTGGATAATATCATAAGCCCAGATTGTCATAGTTAATTTCTTTCCAAATTGCCCCCTCCCAATGCCCCAAGTTTCATGGACTCTGCGCCTTAATTTTCAACAGACAGATTTTTTTTTTTTTTTATCGATATATCTTACAGATTTTCTTTCTTTTTAATTCCATTTTATGTAGTGTTTAGCTATTGTATAGGTTGCTGAAATTGATTTTAAAAGTAAGGAATTGTGAAGTTGCAGTGCCAACAGGTTAAGCTCGTCTTCGACCTGGTTATATCATGGTCGCTTTAATTTACTGGGCATTTCATATACTTTTTTATTTTCTATAATAGCATTTCATATATTCAGTCTAATAAAACAATTTTTATGTAAAATTTTGATTTTCAGTAAAGGCTGAGAAGAGAGAGACAGCAGCTAAACAAGAATTTTGTGTCGCAACTGTTGGAGTTCACAATCACATGCGTGCAATCGTGTACAATCCTCACAATCCATTTTCCTTGAGACCTGGAAACACGCTCCACGCTGAATCAGTACCCACCCAAGGTGTGCTACAAATAGATCTTTTACCTTTTCTCGACAGTTCTAAAAGTACTCATGATAATTTTTTTCCTTCCTCTTTCTATTCGGATTGAAGGGAACCGGAGGGTAGAAGAGGAGAAAATTTTTTAATTAATTTAATTATAATATAATATTATAAGGGGTAGTTTATATTCAATTTATTTTTTAAAGATTAAAAAGAATTATTTTAAAATTACAGTAATTTTAATAAAATATTATAAAAAATAACAAATAAATACTTTAATTTATATTTTAAAAATAAGATATTTTAATATTTTTTTAATAATAATTTATTAAGATAATATTAATTTGAAATATTTTTTTATTTTTAAGAGATAAAATAAATAAATATTATTTTTATATTATAATTTAATTAATTAAAAAATTTTCTCTTCCACCCTCCTTTTCATAACTCAAATATATTGTTATTATTTTTAATATTTTCTTAGATAATCCCTATTCAAACTGCACATTTTTTAACATTAGACTCAAAAGGCATTTATGAAATTTTATTATTCTCTATAGCATAATATTTTCTCTGTTTCATCTTAATTGTTTATATTTTAAAATTTTAGAATATTAATTTCAAATAAAATTTAGCAAAACATACTAATGATAATTGAAAATTTTCTTTTCTATGCGTTATGCGTAATTATTGTTGAGCAGTTTTATTTGATCAAAATTTCTTCGAAAATATCAATTATATACCACATGTTAAATTTTCATATAAGATTAATATTTTAAAAATTAAAAAACCAAATAAGTACAATTAAAGTTGAACAGATATCGTATTGCTTTATGAAAAAATATCAACTCACTCTTAATAAATCTTAGCTCAAGTGTTAATATTGTGTAATGATATACAAGGATAATTTATTTATATCACTTTATTTATAATTTAAATACATTATTGAATGAATAAATATATATAATAGTGTAAGTCTTAATAAAATAAAATAAATTAATTATTAAATAAAATATAAAAATATATAAAAAGATTAACAATAAAAATTACCTATTAATCATTCTACTAGTTGGTGATTATGGATGTGAAAGTATTTTCAAACCTTATACTTCATTTTTTTGGTACGGTCAGACTTAAGAAACCAAATTCTTTAAGAATTTTTTCAAGTATTGTATTATTTTAGCAAATATATTATATTAGTCGCTGATGCTGCGGGTCCGAATGATGTCAGTGTCGCATTAGCTTGCAGCTTCTTAGGATTTGGATTAAATCATTTTTCCTACCTTTATCCTGACACTGGTAAAGATTTTTGAAATGGTGTCTGTTGTTATGTTAGCTGCATGGCCGAAGGGCTTTTCGCTGTATCATCTAAAGCTTACACGAGGATTGTGTTGTTTCCTCACCTTTTTCGTCACTTTTATAAATCACTGCTGCCCAGATTCCGGAGTTTTCTTTCTTATTGTTCTCTCCACCTAATGCTTAAGTTTTAGTTGAAACTTAAACCCCCCAACAAATATATAACTGGGCACCTAAGTAAAGCAAAGGTCGGCTTCTCAGGCAAAAAATTTGGTTTTTTATTCAAGAGGTTGAATTTAAAAGGTATAATTTATGATTTTTCTTGTTTTACTAATTTCTTCTTTTAAATATGGAAATGTGAATAACGTTTTTTCCTTCTTCTTATTTTTTTTTTGGCTTTCTCTCAACCTTCTGGTATTTTCCTTCCTGCAATGTGCTTGTTTTAAATCCGGTAAATGGGTCTCATATATTCTTTCATTGAAGAGAAGTAATAGTGAGTTCTTGCATAATATGGACAGTTCTGTGGATGTCATTCTCTTTGCCATGTTTTCTCTGCTAATCTGGCATCGTGGCTTTATTTTACTTTATTTTTTAAGTAATTTGGAGTTTGTGTTGAAATCTTGGATTTTTTTGATTTAGAATACTTGGTAGACCCTTTTTTTTTTTGCCTCAAATTCTGTGGATCCCATTCACTTTGTTATCTTTTTCTCCCTGCAGCCCTGCCCTTCTGTCTTTATTTTATTTTATTTTTCCTCTGTCTTATTTGCTTTTTATCTTTCTACGCTCATCCTTTAGAATCAGGCAACGACAAAAAATTTTGTAACTGGCAGTAGAAATTTCAGTTACCTTTTTTCTGAATTAATTGAATTGTGATCTTGAGTTGCTATATAATTTTTTTTAGCCAACTTGAGTTTATGATACATATTCGGTGCAGAAACAGAAATTTCTGTGTTTTATGGTATGATTTTAGGGTTAATTTACTTAAACCAAAATGTAGGACATGCAGTTGTTCTAAGAGCTCATAAAATTAGTATTGGCAGTTATCTTCTAAAGTGAGCGTATGCCTGGGAACCAGTGCAATGGTAATTCGACCCATATACCACAAAATCGTGTTGAAAGGCTCTTGAGAGAAAGAGAGCTAAGGGAGCGAAGGAAAGGCAGTAGGGCTTCTCATTCAAATGAGGCTACTGATAATCATAAAGGAGGTGAACTATCTGAGTATAACCTGTGCTCTAGAGAAAATTCTAGAGTATCTTATGTTGAACAATACGTGGAAGCGGCTGTAGCTACTAGGGCACCAGCTGAGGGATGTGAAAGACAAGATGGAAGGCCTTACAGGCAAAGATTGTTGGTGGTGGCAAATAGGCTTCCAGTTTCTGCTGTTAGGAGGGGTGAGGATTCATGGTCCCTTGAGATAAGTGCTGGAGGTCTAGTTACTGCTCTTTTGGGTAAGATACTTGACAAGGTCAATTGGTTTCATATGTCATTTTCATCTTTTGACATTTTCTACTTTTGGTTTTAATAGGAACTAATGTATTTTAGATGAATTTTTCAAGGTGTCAAGGATTTTGAGGCAAGATGGATTGGATGGGCTGGCGTAAATGTTCCGGATGAGATTGGACAAACGGCGCTTATTAAAGCTTTGGCTGACAAGGTATATGATTTTGTTGCTAGATTCTCTTTGCAATTTAATTTGTAATATTTATTAATGTACATTGTAAATCAGAATGTACTTATTATTGCAGAGGTGTATCCCAGTTTTTCTTGATGAAGAGATTGTCCATCAGTATTATAATGGTTATTGCAACAACATTTTGTGGCCTCTTTTTCACTACCTTGGACTTCCACAAGAAGATGGCCTTGCAACCACTAGAAGCTTCCAGTCTCAGTTTGCTGCATATAAGAAGGCAAATCAAATGTTTGCTGATGTTGTGAACAAGCACTATGAAGAGGGTGATGTTGTCTGGTGCCATGACTACCATCTTATGTATCTTCCTCAATGCCTAAAGGAATACAACAGTAAAATGAAGGTTGGCTGGTTTCTCCATACTCCCTTCCCTTCTTCTGAAATCCATAGGATGCTACCATCACGATCAGAGCTACTGCGTTCTGTTCTGGCTGCTGATTTAGCTGGGTAAGTTTCTGTTGTTTTCTATTCCCCACTATAAAGCATGACCTTATGATACTTTTGTGCAAATTTCACCTTTTGTAGAGGCATGCTTGCTCTTTAAATTATTTTAAACATAAGCTAACAATCTATCTTGATTGGTAAAATCGAGAAATTATTGAAGGAAATTGCTTGATGATCTTTATCCTATAGTGTAAGATATAAACACTTTATGAGTAGCCCTATTTTAATATCAATAAAATTTTACTAACTCAATATTGTCCTTTGTATTTGTGCAAGATGTATTGCTTCATAAATCAGAGTGGAGTGTTCTCTTGTGCAAACATACTCTAAGCCCTTTCTAACATTAAGAATGGTATGCTTGTTATGATCAATCCAATATGCCTGTAATGATCAATCTAGTTAGTATTTCTGGCTACCATGGTTGAAGAGGCTGTTTAATTGTTTAAGAATCAAAGGGTTGTATTGGTTTCAGAGCAACTTGTCCTCTCATAATTAAGGTCATTGAAAATTCATGAGGGAACTATTGAAGATTGGAGAAAGAAATTTGTTGATAGATAGAACTAAACTTTTTAATTGGAATGGTTGTTAAGCTTTAAGTCAATGATTATAACTATTCATGTTTGACTAGTTTCTTTTTACATTCACTGATGTTATGCTTGTAATGGCTTGCATTTCTATCTATCTAATATGCTAATTCACAAAAAGTTGAACTTTGGCTTCTGTTTTCTGTTTGCTTTTTCCCCAGTTTCCATACATATGACTATGCAAGGCATTTTGTTAGTGCTTGTACTCGTATTCTTGGACTCGAGGGGACACCTGAAGGAGTTGAGGATCAGGGAAGGTTAACACGAGTTGCTGCGGTATGTTTGATTTCCTTGAATTGTTCCATTTGTTTACTGCTGTGCTTTTATTTAATTCAAAGCCAGTTTACTTTTTGGTGCTTTACTGAGCATATAGAGTAAATTAAGTATATTTTCTTTGGTGAAAGAATACCAATTATACAATACTTATAATTAGATTTTGGTTCTTTAATTGTTTGAAACTTCAGTTCCCCATTGGGATAGACTCAGATCGATTTATACGAGCTCTTGAGCTTCCTCAAGTCCAAGAACACATCAACGAGTTGAAAGAAAGGTTTGCTGGAAGAAAGGTACATTCTTTGTCAGGCCATCAAAGGAATTTGTTTGCTGGCCACAAAAAATTGGAATCTGTCTTGCTTGTTATATTTGGTCATTGATGCTGTAAATTGTGGATTGTATGGTACATTTTAACACAACCAAATGATTGGAAGGAAGAGGAGGGAAATGGAAGGATATTGTTATCCTTCCATTTCCCTCAAACCAAACAAAACCCAAAAGAAAAGTAGTATTCATGTTTTTCTGTAAATGTTGTGTTCTTGCACTAGCTTTTAAGTGCGAACATTTCTTGACCTGATTGCCAACAATGGGACAGGATAAGTTGGGGAAAATACTTTTTTTGGAATTAAGATAAGTCATGGGCACCAAAGCAGTTGTAATTCCCCCTTTACAACCCACTTTCCCAACAAAGAGACACATACATGCTAGAGGAGGGCTTGAGTTCAAAAGTGATGTTACAATGGCTTGCCAGATGGTATAGGCTCCTTGAGCTGGATTGAAACTGGTAGAGTAAACCAAGCTCACAGTGGTTTGCAACCCGTTTAAAGCCACATTTTTAATTTTAATTTAATTATTTATTTATTTATTATGATAATGAGTTTAAATCTTGAGCTCTGTATTTCGGAGCAATTCCCTTTTTTGTTTCCAGTAATCATTCCAAAGCAACATGTAAAAGAAATCTTTTGCCTTCTTTTCTGTCTCTTATGTTGGTGTTTTCTGTTTATTTATTAGAAGCCATACTAAGGTGTTATTCCATACATGTATCATTTCACTTGTACTGCAGTATGCTTACTTCCCCTGTTCGGACTTGGCAGGTAATGCTAGGGGTTGATCGCCTTGATATGATTAAAGGAATTCCTCAAAAAATACTGGCATTTGAAAAATTCCTTGAAGAAAACCCTAATTGGCGTGATAAAGTGGTTTTGCTGCAAATTGCCGTACCAACAAGAACTGATGTTCCTGAATGTATGTTCATTCCTTTATTTTCTCTGTCATGTTCACAAATAGGTGTTGCATAGCTTGTGTGCTGGTTTGTGTCTGATATGGATTCTTTGGCGTTTGCTTCTCCTTATAATTGGATAGGCCAAGTTGCTAAAGTTACTATTTACTTATAAGCTATTTTATTTCCTGAGACCAATGTAGTAGGTGACTGCAATCTGCTATCTAATTGTAAACTTTCCCATTTAGGAACAGAACTAAGCTCCACCACCACGGTATCTTGCATTTCCTACCTTTCAGGAAAAGGGATTTGTCATTGCTCTTTGGCTGTAGGAGTTTTTGTCCACATGTGTATAGGAGTCGAGATATCACTTATTGAGCAAGCTACAGTAGGTATTGGTTACCAAGTATAAGATTCACAGAGAAGGATAACAGGATATAGGCTAAAACTAGAGCTTGAATAGGTCAAATCTCTGCAATATCTAAGCACTACTTTCTTTTGCGAAGTAAAAAGAAAAAACGACATGTCTTATTGAGTGGTTTTCCGGATGATAAACTTTTGGACCTGAATGAACCTGTGCATAAGTGTTGTTCTATTTTTTAAGATGACTTATATTATAACCATTCTAGGCACTTTTTCTAGACACTTTTGCTCTTTTTTTGGGTAGTTTCCTCGACACTTAGTTGATGGAGTGACGCTAGAGTCCCACATTTATAAGTTGGGTTCAACCCTTTTCCCCATGAGGGCTGAGCTCTTTTAGGGACAACACTGTGGGGCCTATTATGGGCCAAAGCAGACAATACCTCATAGCACTATAGCAGGATGCAGCCCAGTCCTTAGTGTCAACACTAGTCTAATGCAAGTTGGTCTTGAACATGGTAACATTTATCTTGTCCCCATGTCACTTGGCAACATGTTGGCATAACTACATGGTAAGATATCCAGCTTGATGAATTTCTTATATTTTTTGAAATCATTTGAAAAGCTCCTTGTTAGAATTGCCTTGATAAAAATTGAAACCTCTTTTGCTTCAGAAGTGTAGCAGTATAAATCCTTACTTTTAACTTGCAAAATCTTGCTTCCTAAATACCGTGTAGCTTTTTCCCTCTGAACTAGCTCATAAAAACCTGTATGTCAATTTATGAATCAGAAGATGACCAAAAAAATTTTACAAAGTGGAAATAATCAGTTTTAATTTTTATTTTTTTCTTTGTGTATGGAATTATTCAATTGTAGCTGTTTCCATCTAAAGTCTAAACAGTACATGGTTACTATTTCTTCTTTGCTACTGACATACTGCCTACTTATTCATTTACACAAGTATCATTTTGGGTTGATTTTATTTATTTTCTTACTTGCATACCAAGTATACAGCCTTTGCTAGTAAGTTCATTCCTTAAAATGTGATTCAGTATTCAACAATTTTGTCTTTGCTGTTGTAAATTAACAGATCAAAGGCTTACCAGCCAGGTGCATGAAATTGTTGGACGCATTAATGGGCGATTTGGAACATTGACTGCAGTTCCAATACATCATCTTGTAAGTCTTTATCAGCCTAACTTGATAATCATAGTTGAGACGATCAGTCTCAGTAGTTATCTTGTAGCTTCAGGGATACTCTGATTTTAATTGTGCCACCAACATGTTTTGTGTTGTGTTATGGTTTGTCGGTATATTTTTCCTATAGTTTTTAGTAGATATATGTTTGACATGATAGGAAACTACCGGTTTTCCATTATATACCTATGAGAGAGAAATGTGGAGAAATATTGGCCAAAGGAGAAATAAAAAAAGTTTTTAAGAGTTTTGGCTATGGATGCACTAATTATTGATGTCCTTTTGAATTATGTTGTACAGTGCCTAAGAGGATGGTTCTCTTAAATTTTAAATGGAAATGTAAAATGCATCTGAAAGAAATATATGAATGGTATTCCTTCTTCTTTTTAAGAAGTGGCTAAGAACCATTCATCAGGATTCTTGCTTACCTAGTTTGAGATTACTTGTTTCTGTTAGTTGTGGGGAGCATGATTTTGCTACCTTTACATGTGCAGCATTGTCCTATGATAGATGACTGATATTTTCTTGTTATGGCCTTCAAGAAATAAGAGTGTTGAATCTGTTTAAGGTGGTGGCCTGGTTTAGTTTGTCTGCATTAGTGTCTATAAAAATTAAAACAAATTGAACAGTGCAGAATGAATCCTGAATATTTCTGATTCTTAGAGTTAATTGTTTTTTTTTTTTCTAAACTCGCACCTCAGTCTTCAGCACATTTGAAATCAGTTACACCAGCATCCATCTTACACATTTTTTCAAAAATTTCCATTTCAATTTTAGGCATGCCAGCTTGTTGAAAAATTAGGTCCAAAAAGTGATTCCCATTTCAGAAGAAAAAGGTATTGCATTGCATGGGGTTTAGGTGTTCACAAATGTTGCAGTGTTGCCTCCCCTGGCACTCTGGCAGGAAGTCCACAAATGAGAATCTGATATAAAATTTCTCTGCAATAATTAATTTTCAATTGTGAAAATTTTCCTCTGTCTGCAGGATCGCTCTCTTGATTTTCATGCACTATGTGCTTTATATGCTGTTACAGGTAATAATTTTGTTTAATTAAAAATCACCATCCTTGGCCATTTCATTACACCTTTTAGAATAACTCTATTTGGGAGCCTCTACAGTTACATTCTAAGTTATTATAGATTTTTCGTTAAGGGCACAAACAAAGTCATTTTGCTCTTAGTTTTGTTGATATACATGATTTTTTCTTTTTCTACAACTTATGTTTATCTGACACTTTGACAGTCAATTTATACAACAAAATTATATTCATTTCGATTTTTTGTTTTCTTTTGATACTTTTAAGATCAGATACTGTGCAAGATCTCTCTTTTTATAACTTTGGAGGTTGTGAGAGGTTTGAAATTAGAAATATCAAAGAAAAGGTTTGAATTTTGAAGGAGAAACAGACATGCTAGTCCTTATGAGAAGCATATATGAAGTTCATTATTTTAATCAAATTTCGGAAAAGATTTTAGACAGCCATCTGCATTATTCATGTTTCTCAAGGATTACTAGTTTTCTGCATCTAGTTAACTCATATCCTGATCTTCCATTGGGCTCGAGATTAAACTAATTCTTTTAGGAATTTGACTTTTACTATAATTTAGTAGTCTGATTGTCTAAATCCGTGACTGATCAAATTTGTTATTTTTTGTTTCTTCAGATGTGGCACTTGTCACGTCTTTAAGGGATGGGATGAATCTTGTCAGTTATGAGTTTGTTGCTTGCCAAGATTCAAAGAAAGGGGTCCTCATTCTCAGTGAAGTAATTACAAATTAACTAAAGTTCTGATTGAGCATTGTTTCTATATTAAACATTTTTAATTTCCGTATGCTCAGAAGATAATTATCGTTGTATAAAAATTTCATATTTTTTCCTCTTATCTGTTTGCCTAACCTCCCCAAAAAAAAAAAGAACTCAGCTGTCAAGAATTCTGATATGTTTTTTAATTGGAGATAATGCACGCTTGTTTTTCCTCTTTCAGAATTTTACTTTTTAACTTGTGATACGCTTGATGTGTCTTTTAGTTTGCAGGTGCAGCACAGTCATTGGGTGCTGGAGCTATACTGGTGAATCCTTGGAACATTACGGAAGTGGCTGCTTCCATTGGCCAGGCTTTGAACATGTCCGCTAACGAAAGAGAAAAGCGACATCATCATAATTTTGTGCATGTGACGACCCACACTGCTCAAGAGTGGGCTGAGACCTTTGTGAGGTATATATACAATAGTTTTAGTTGTGTTTATTTTGTGAGTTGTATGTGCTCTTTGTACCCTTATTAATAAATTGTTTCACCAATAAGAAAAAAAACAATAATTTTGGTGAATTTGAATTTTATTTTGGACTCTTTTTTAAAAAAATTTGGAACAATTTGATTTTAATTGAGCAAGCAAGATTTCATCAATGTTGGAGGTCAACTGGTGGAGTTTAGTGTGGGCATCTCACTGGGAAGTATGTCAGGGGGCTAACTTAATATGCATGCCCCCAAAATTATAATAATATCCCATTTGCCAAAAATATATATAACTTATCCAAAATAAAGAAAAGTAATGAATTGAAAATTTTATTCTTTTTTCTTGTTGAAAAATTATGCATTTACCTCATACTCAGATTATTTATATGTTTACCAGGACTAGTGGATATTTGAGTTCCATGTAATTCTTTTGCAGTGAATTGAATGACACTGTTGTTGAAGCACAATTAAGGACTAGCAAAGTCCCACCTGAGCTTCCACAAAAGGATGCAATTGAATGCTATTTGCATTCTAATAACCGATTAGTGATACTGGTATGTGATGTTTGGTATGAAATCCAATAATTCTGTGATGTTGCACTATAACTACAAAACCATTATTCAGAGTTTTTATATTAACTTAATATTCAAGACTTCAAGATCAAAGATATCAAACATCTCTAGTTTGTTAAAATGGTCCTGTTGTTACTGCAGTTATGTTTCTATTTGATTTGGATTTAGATAAGTTGGTGGATGGGGCTTTTCCCTTAATGTTATTTGTCATCTTCATCCCTGTATCCAAAAAGGCAAAAAGAATCATTATTTCCCTGAAATGATAAGATGGTTGCCACCCGTATGTCTATTTGTTCTAATCTGCTTTAGTGGATAATGGAATGTTGATCTGTTTTAGCCTTTATACTGAAGAGTTTATGCATTATTATAATTCCTAAACTTGTCTCTTTGTTGAAACCTCTTTAGAACTTTGCACAATAAAGAAGAAAACCTTCCAACAGAAATTTATTTGCTCATAATGTGTGACTTGGCTGAGAAGTGTTGATAGATGAACTGGAATATAGGATGTGAAATTAAATTGTAGTTGAATTGAACTCTGTCAGAATTATATCTTAAATTGAAATCTACCTTATTAAATTTAGTCAATTCAAGGTTTCGTGATTCTGAAACTGTGGTGTATTGAGTAATTGAAAAAGTTCTAATAGTTTGTCAAAATATTCAGCAAACAAGATAGAAGTCATCATGAAGGAGGACTAAGCAGTTAAGTACATAACTGGCATGTTTATAGCTCTAGAAAAGAATGAGTCGCTGTGAATCTTAGTAGAGAAAGGGATGCCATTTTTCCTGGTGAACAGAAGTGTAGAAATTTTTTTCATTGTACTCCTATGATGAGAAACTAGTTCTCACAAAACCACAAGAAAAAAGAAAAATTGAAGTGATGATTGTAACCATTATGCTCTTCTTTACATTTGTATTAATGAAGTATGAGCAATCAGATCATAGATTAAAACATCTGAATTTTATATTCTATTGCTATCTTCCCCATAATTTGATGCCCTATAATAAAAATACTTACGTTAACTTATGTTAACTTATGTTTTGGCTTCAAGTTCTTTTAGACAAGCACCAAAATCTAGTAAGTTTTTGTCTCCCTTGATGATGGTGTTATAATGGTGGTCTTGCATTCTCCAACCTGATTTAGCCTTTTACTGTGTCAGTAGTGGATTAGAAATGTTTGGAAATCTTCCAACCTGTTTTTATAGTATTCATCTTGATTCCCATTAGTTTTGTGTTAAGCAGCATTCTTTCCTTGCATTTTGAGAATAAGATTTCCTTTCTTTATTTCAATTATATGGAAGTTGTCTAGTTTTGCTACTAACAATTATATTCTCTATTTTAACTGATTGGTAACCTTGCTATGCTGGGCCTATCATACCTGGCTTTTGACAAATCTTACTGTTATCCCTTCTTACCTAATGGGTTTTGATGTTTTACTTTCCATGTTGGTTCCATGTTTAGGGTTTCAATGCAACATTAACTGAGCCAGTGGATACTCCTGGGAGAAGAGGGGATCAAATCAAAGAAATGGAACTTAAATTGCATCCAGAGCTAAAAGAACCCTTAATGGCTCTTTGCAATGACGCAAAGACAACTATTGTTGTTCTTAGTGGGAGTGGCAGAGGTACCTTGGATAAGGTATTTCCTGGCTTAATTTGTCTTTGTTACTAGCCTTGTCATACTCACTACTTAGCCAGGTTATTTCTCTGACAGTACTTTGCAGGCTATGACATGTGGTTGGCTGCAGAAAATGGAATGTTTCTTCGCCTTGCAAATGTGGGGGATTGGATGACAACAATGCCAGAGCACTCAAATATGGAATGGGTTGACAGTGTGAAGGTGAATACTAGAACTTACGTTTCTATTTGTCTGTCTTTGCCACTATATTTATGACAATTGTTTTGTTTGCAGCATGTTTTTGAGTACTTTACTGACAGAACACCACGATCACACTTTGAACTCCGTGAAACATCTCTTGTATGGAACTACAAATATGCAGGTAACTTGCTCTGTCAGTTCTGATTCTGGATTTAAATTTCATCTATTCTAACAATTTTTGTCAGCTTTTCTTTGATACCGTTCCCCCTCATCTATTCTGGTTATAGATGTTGAATTTGGAAGACTTCAAGCAAGAGATATGTTGCAACATATCTCGACAGGCCCAATCTCTAATGCATCTGTTGATGTTGTTCAAGGTAGCCGATCAGTTGAGGTGCGAGCAGTTGGTGTTACAAAGGTAACTACATTTTGACCAAAACATTAATTGTGTTTTATTTTGTGAATGCTTTCAGTTTATGGATGGAGATAGGTGTTTCCTTATATGACAGTTGTATCTCCATTCAGGGTGCAGCTATTGATCGCATTTTAGGAGAAATTGTCCACAACAAGTCAATGACCACACCAATTGATTATGTCCTCTGTATCGGACATTTTCTTGTGAAGGTAATTTTTAAACCACTCTTGATTAAAGGATTGTCTTACTAGGATCATGAGAAATATACTCAAAAGTTTTTATATGACATATTGTGATATCTAGTCAAGCATGTTTTAAGAATACTAGAATTTGAAATCAATCTTTACCACCTGGACTGTTATTTTCAATGAAGCTATGCACTAAGACTAGAAAATTCAAAAGTTCAAGCTTGGTGGAATTTTTGTGAAGAGTGGGGTATTATTTGGTTGGTTTTGGTTTTCTGACACAAACTTTTATTCTTTCCTTATTTGGAGATACAAGTCTTTCCCTTTTAGCAGGTAGTCTGTAAATCATGATGATCTGGTTATTTATATCGTTTCAGTTTGATTTGGTTTGGAAAATGTTGGAAGGGATAATGTTTTGCATTAGTGAAGTTAAAATTTAAAATGCAGAAATCAGAAATTCCCGCATGCATGCAGACATCAATCATTGATGGCAGAAAAGAAATTATGTACAGACATCAATCATTTTTTTTTTCATGATGTGATAATTTTTCTTGCTTCATTAGGATGAAGATGTGTACACCTTTTTCGAGCCAGAGCTCCCCTCTGATGGAAGTAGCATCACAAGAGCTAAACCAACTGACAGTCCAAAGTTACCAGTGGATCGAAGGCCTGCTTTGAAGCCTCCAGCAAGCAGGAGTGGAACAAAAACATCTCAAACAAAGGCACAGAGATCGGTGCCAAATTCGGAAAAGAGAAGCAATAATAACCATAATTGCACAACAGTAAGGCGGCCATCACCAGAGAACATCTCCTGGAATGTCCTTGATCTTAAAGGGGATAACTACTTCTCATGTGCTGTTGGCCGGACTCGTACAAGTGCTAGATATCTACTTCAATCATCGGACGATGTTGTCTCATTTCTAAAAAGGCTAGCAAATGCTGCTTCATCAAAAGCATGGAGCAGTGACAAGAAGAAATGTTACTGTTAGATGTCTCCAGAATTGATATTGTGGCTCTGGTAATTGAGAAATGTTCGTTTCAGTACGAACCGGCAAAAGTAAACGTTGGTACAGCATTCATTGCCCAACTGAGAAGAACATTTCTCAGTAATATCTTCTGTTGTAAGCCTAATAAAAACTTTGGTTTTAAAACTTACATAATTTGAACCACAGCGTTCATTGTTAATTCCTCTATGGCAATGAATCTATCATCAAGAAAAACAATATTAAATTTTCTTTACATTTCACTTCTATGGACATGATCATGTGTTTGTTTGGCTGGTAGTGTCATGGTGTTTAAATACTGAAAATTATGGAATTAGGACTCTCTCTGCATGTCTTGCACCATTGTGATTTCCTTTTATTTCTTCTTCTTATTTTTTCATAGTGAGGGTGTCCAAATTGGTTTATGAGTGCTATGAAAGTAATTCATCCTTAAGTCATCCTAAGGTTGCACTTCACATGACTTCTTGACCTAATTTACTAAAGGAATCTTGAATTTAACATATAAAACTTCCAAACTCGATTTTGAATTTGACATGTAAGACCACTTCTTGCCATTATACTTAAATTTTAGAGTTTGTTTGGATTGAAGAAAATGGTGAGGCTATTTCCTTCTCACATAATTTCAATAGGTTAAAATGGACGAAGAAATAAGAAGAAAAAATAAGGATGAAGAAATAAGAAGAAAAAATAAAATAAAGGAAGTTTCTTCTCTCTCCTACCCTCGAATGGTTTTTAATCAAATAGAAGAATTTTCTTCCCTTCCTTATGTTCCATTGCTCTTAGGCCTGTTTGGTACAGCGGTTAAAATTCAGCGGATAGCAGGTAGCGGATAGCGGATAGCGGATAGCGATAGTGGTAGCAGATAGTGAGTGGCGGTTAACAGATAGCGGATGGTGAATAGCGGAAAGTGAGTAGCGGATGGTAAATAACGGATTCGATAAATATAATTATTTAGCTATACAATAGTTAGCGATTGTTATTTAACATAAATGACTAATAAGGACATGTTTAAAAACAAATAAGTATATTTTTTAAAATATTTTTATTTTTTATTATTAAAATTATTAATTTTATAAAAATA